>LUKR01000052.1:6266-33629 GCA_019395275.1 Puccinia brachypodii | reverse complement strand
GCTGAGATAATCCTCAAAGAGAAGATATCATATTTCCATGAATGAGTTTTCTAGTCTCTATCAGGTGTTTAGATGGATTTATATATAGAGTAGAGGTTTTAACTATCTTGTCGTCCTGACTTGATCATCAGATAAGTTACCGTTTAAAATAAAATAAAAAGACCAAACAAGAATTCACATGAAGATTTTTGATTAGGAGAAGTGAAAGCAAAAAAATGTTACAACACAGTGAATAGACTTTCTCATAGATTTTTTTTGTGCCCTGAATATCAGTTTTGTGGACTTTCAGAAGTGTAAAAAAAGACACTCTAATATTGGAGAAGATTAGCCAAGCAAGCAATTTTTTTTTTTCAAGTGAGACAAGCGAACAAAAGTGCACTCAAAAAAATCCCGCTATAGATGACGGAATCGAGTGAGAGTTAACTAGTGCAAGTTGATGACCAAATGGTGATTCAAGAACCGGACCTTAGCCAAAGGATCCACAACGACGGTTTGAGTATCTAGAAAAAAGCACCCGACGTGAGCCAATAGAACACAAAGAGTTCAGATTTATGAGCCAAGAAGTGTGTCCAAGAAAAAAAGAGGAAAGAAGAGTGGAGGTGGACTTAAAACGGTCGATTAAAATAGCCGGTCCGATCAAGTAATCGCCAACTCGGAACCGATCAAGCTCGTAAACCGGAGTCTCAACTCTACCCAACTCTTCGAAATAAACTGAATGAATTCTTGTTCTTTTAGACTCTTTCTTCTTCTTCCCACCATTATCCCGATTCTCGCCTTCCTCCTTCGCCTGATGATCATGATCATCTTGAAAGAGTTTGAACTCAATCTTGTCTAATTGTGAAGCCACCGATTCACCTACTTCCTCTCTTTTTGCATTTTTTTTTAAAAAAAAGGAAAGGAAAGACTGGAACGTTAGTCTTTGTCTTACGCTCCATAACCAGATCAAACTTTCAAAATCCCGGGGGGAAAAAGAGGAGAGAGATGGATTAAGACGAACGAAGATTTGCCGATCCCTCGAACTCGAATATCATCACAAACGACCGCCTTATTGTGATCCAACAAGAACCCGAACTGATCCAAATAAGCTTTTTTGAAAGCCTCCAAGTAATTGAACAATGGTCTATCACCATTATCTTTGATGCTGGTGTGAGTTTCGTCTAGGATCATTAACGCTGTATCTGTTCCGTCGTACCTTTATTTGTGTAAAAGAAAAGGCGATGAGGAACAGGTTAGTTGATGGTATGTGAGATTATGTGTAGAGATATCGGTAACAGACCTCATGTTCAAGTATCTTTCGGCGACGATGCGATCGGTCAGAAAGCCTTGTGTCCGCAACTGCTCTGTAACGTGGTTCTGCAACCTATCCAACGACTGCTCAATCGCAGTCCGATCATGACCGGTATGATTATAGATAACAGCCGAAGGTTCGGAGGTCTCTAAGACTCTATCAGCCAGAGCGAGGCCGAACGCGGAAAGGATAGAGGAGTGTTTATGGATAATGATTTGTTTGATGCCTAAGTTTTGGGAAATCGAACAGCCGTGTTGACCTCCCGCTCCTCCAAATACACTCAAGATGTGCTTCGAGGTCGCGTACCCTCTTGCTTCTGTCAATGCGCGTATCGGTCGACACATCGTCTCATTAGCTATCTTAATGAACCTGCAAGAAGAAACCCCCAATATTATTAGTCATCTTATAGAACCCCGGCTAAAAAAACAAACGAACAGACCCCCAAGCAACTTGGTCAAGACTAAGTTCTTGATGTCCATCCAAATCTTGATTAATAGTATTCCTCAACTCCATAAAAAGGTCAAAAGAAGCTTGGAAATCCAACTCTTGATCTTCATTAGGCCCGAAGATCTTAGGAAAATAATCCGGGATTAATCTACCAAGGATAAGATTGGCATCGGTGACTGCTAAAGGGCCTCCTTTCCTATAACATGCTGGACCCGGTCTGGCGCCTGCACTTTCGGGGCCAGTCACAAATAAACCATTCCTCCAAAATAAACGAGAGCCTCCTCCTGCAGCAACGGTGTCTATACCAAATCATCGTGAGTTTTCCCAAAAACAAAAATCAACCCACCAAAAAAAGGGGGACTGAACTGATATCTAATTGAGGACTTTGAACGGTTACCCCAGCAGTAGTAGTTTCAAAAACAGTCTCATATCGACCATCGAATCTACTAACGTCAGTAGAAGTACCGCCCATATCCAATCCAATAACGGGGATTTTATTTTTCGGATCATAAGTAGTTAGAGCGTATCCAACGACGCCACCGGCCGGGCCAGATAGAATAGAATGGAGACCGGAGAAGTTCTCGAGATCGGTTAACCCGCCATCTGAACGCATAAATTCAATCCGTGTTGTTCTCTTTCCACCCTCTGGGGACTCTGTGAATGAGCCATCTTCGAATCCAGAAAAAAACCCATCGATGTATTCTCGTAGGATTGGCGTTAAATATGCATCCGCCGTCGACGATGTACCTCGAGTTACTAACTTGATCATCGGCATCAATTGGGAAGATAACGAGACATGTCCGAATCCTATCTCTTTAGCAATCCTATCAATCTGTTGCTCGTGTTCTGTAAGGTTTGGCCTCTGGATAAGTCCATCTTCTTGACCATTCTCTTAAGGTTTTTCGGACGGTATACATTACCTGGGTAGGTGTATGAGTGCATTAATACTACCGCTAGTGATTCATAGCCTTGTTCTTTCAGTTCGATCAGTTGACGACGGACGATCTGTTCATCTTTGAGTAATGAAATAAGTTATCTTCAGACATATACATAGCATTGCGAACTCTGGGGGTGCATACCTATCCGTTTGATGATCTGTACCGCTTCACCACTATTCCCACGAACGATTTTACCTCGAGCATCATGCCCAGCATCATCATCATCATCATAATTTTTGATCACGTGACCCTTTTGATCGAATTTCACCTGGCGTTTGGAGTGATTAGGATCAGAGGAGAACCCAAGCAAGGTAACTCGCTCGTCCACCTCGACAACTTTTGAATATAACGTGCTCGGTTTCTGGATCGCTAAGTCGAATATCCTCGGGCGCGATTGGTTTCCGATCTCGAGTAAATCCCTGAACCCCTTCGTGATCAGTAAGGCGTGTTTTGCCCCGTTACGTTCGAGTAATGCGTTAGTTGCGACGGTGGTTGATAGTCTGATATAATCTATTTAATATGGATTTGTGAATCCAGATCAGATGTCAGTTCTTGATGAGAGTAGATAAATATGTATCCTCATCACCAACCAATCTTGTTCGTGACCAGTTTCTGGTTCCTTGGGATGGTTGTTTGCAGGATATGTTCGAGTACTCTCCTGATCCCTTCGATCGGTGCATCCTCGTACGCCGAGTCCTGGGAGAGTAGCTTGATGACCGACTCGTTCCTTATGGTGCTGGTGGTGGTCGATGGCCATGAGGCAATCAGATCGGTGAATGTCCCTCCACGGTCGATCGAGATTTGGATGGAGTGGTCAGCCACCATTTTCCTTTTTTCCTTTTTCCTCGAAATGGGAATTCTCAGGATCAGCCCACTCCACCACCACCTCCGACGGAAAAGCAGGATGGCGACTCAGCAGATCGACCTCAGCGGATCACGAGACACGCTGTCAGTCATATCTTCGTATCACACTGTCTTCTATATCCCTGAACCTGACGAGACACACTCACACAGGAAAGAGTTGCAGAGAATCGGGGTCAAGCTAAGCTGGAACGAAACCCACTCGATATCCTACCCAACGAGCACCGAACCGAGCGACAAAGAAGCGATCGATTATCTGGGAAGATTGGCTAGCAAGGCACAGAGCGTATCAGGACACCATCTCATCAGTAGCTTACTAGCTGGCCCAGATAACGAAGCAGATGACTCGATCGATATCCCTATCTACTTGGGACAATTTCATACTACTACCAAGCCAATCGATTGGGTGCTTGAGAAACTCGGAATCGCTAACCTCGATCACTCTCAACTCACCGTACGCATTTCTCGATTAACACGCTTACAAGGATACTGACATTGAAACAACTTAAACAGATCAGAGAAGCAATCGAAACTGAATCATCAACAATAACGACAACGACTCATCAAACCCCCTGGGTACTGAGTCGAATACCAACAGACAGAGCAGAAACAGAGTCGAGTATTCAATCAGACAATAAAACTGAACTCTTAAATCTGATCAACTCTTTAAAACCAAGACTTTCATTAGAGATCGAAATGGTTAATCAAGTTAATAAACCGATCTGTTTACTCGTCGGAAATATACCTCAATCTAATGGTGGTGTATGGGGTGGCTTAATCAGTTATCGTATATCTACTTGAAAAAAAAAAAAAAAAAACTTTCCTAAATCAAATTTCATTTCTATTCCATATGAATAGTCACGTGTTGTTGTTATATCAAATATCCTTTGGAAAAATATTATACTCATTGAGTAAATAAAGATATACGATGAGAATATGTTATTGTGGACATTTCTTACTGCACTTGCACGTTCCAAGTAATGAAGCATCACATCTCCTCCCGTTAGGATTGTTCTTCATCTTCGTCTATCTCTCATCTACATCTTGGTCGGTACACTCATTGAGTTCATTTTGTTCTTATTTGCTTAAAGATAATGCTAACAACAACTATTAATTTTTCGAGTAGGATTATTGTTATAATATTACTTGGAGAGTATTATTACAAAGAAAGAAAGGAAACCTATATCTAAGATAAAAAGGATACAAAAGAACAGAAGAATCGTGTTAATATTGAAAAGTTTGGGCTGAAATAACGTATATATAAGGAGGACATGTATAAGAGTGTGTGTGTGTTGGGTAGATTAAGAAGAGTAGCCAGAATGAACGATATCGAAGAAGAATTTAGCGGTATCTTTAAGTCCCTCATGAGCGGACCATCTAGGTTTCCAACCAATCGTAGCTAGGGCTTTAGAAGTATCAGGTTTCCTTCTAGGGGGATCATCAGGTAAGGCTGGTTTATGCAAGATAGTGCCGGCCTCTCCTCTTTCTCCTTGTTTGACGTCTGATTCTGAAGGGTTGAGCTCTTGTTTAAGTTTAGAGACGATCCCGATCACTAAGTTAGCCCATTCAAGCACCGTTTGTTCGTCGTCTGAGCCGAGATTAACCGGTGAATCACCCACTCCACCACCCAACCCAGTGGGAGAAGTCGTATCATTTGGCGAGTTCATGAGAAGGATCAATCCGTCGATTAAGTCGAACACATACATCAACGAGCGCGTTTGTTTCCCATCCCCATATACCTCTAATGGCTCTCCCCGAATTGCAGCCATTATGAAATTCGAGACTAGTCGACCATCACTCGGACTCATTCGTGGACCATAGGTATTGAAGATTCGCGCCACTCGTACTTCTACTCCATTCTCGCGCGCATATCCGTATGTTAATGCCTCCGCTACTCGTTTGCCTATTATTGTACCCCTCGTTAATATACGATAGTCTTGGCACACATTTCGATCACTTACCTTCGTCATAACAAGCCCTAGGACCGATCGGATTAACGTTCCCCCAATAAGTCTCTATACATCATCCGAAAATTATTTGTTAATAACTATTCGACCAAGAAAGTTTTTTTGTTTATACCTTTTTGGGGATGTTGTTCTGGTGAGCCATATACTTCTGATGTACTCGAGAGTAAGAATCTCGCTTTAGTTCGTTTAGCTAAACCCAGCATATTCATCGTCTATACAACAAACATGTGTGTAAAGGGTCAGAGTCGGATAAAGAGGAAAGGAGAAGGGAGAACTGACTCCAAGGAAATTAGTCTTCATCGTCTTGATAGAGCTGTTCGATCCAATCCCCCCCATGAGATTAATCAGTTCTCTCTCTCTCTCTCTCTCTTTCAAGTCAGAACAGAGGAGTATATAAACTTAACTTGTATTGGTACGCTACTGGACTTGCAGGACAAGCTAGATGATAAATCTGGTCACATTCGATCATGAAGGGATCTACTACGTCGTGTCTTATTAACTCGAAATTAGGATGTCCACTGTTATATACACAAAAGGAAGGGAAACATCAATCTATATATATACGAAAATTTTCTTATGTTTTTCTTGAGGGGTCGTATAGATTACTCACATCCAATGCGCTACAGCCGTTTTTGATCCACTGAAAAAATTGTCCAAGACGGTCACATCATGTCTATTTTTGTTTGGAAAGAGAGGATAAGGAAATCAGTGATTAGTACTAAGGGCAAAAAAAAAAAATTGAATAGAAATCAACGGACCCCATGAACATCAGTCGATCGACCTTCAGAGTAACAGACAGATTTATGAGTACCACGATGGACACTAGGTTTTAGAGAGAAAGAAAGAAAGAAGTACGAACGAGATGAGAGCCAACGAATCCGGCGCCACCGGTGACCAGAATCCTTTTACGATCATGTCCAGGAAGATGTCTGATCGGCGGGAAGACCTGAGCAGGAGTATAGGCGATAGTGGTAGCGTCCCAACGATCGGCGATATCTCTCTGGATCTGTTCAGGCGAAGCTTGCTGGAGGGTGGTATCTGGCGAGGGCTGCTGCTTGGGGGTGCTATAGGCTAGTGGTCCGATAGCACTAGCAGCTGTCGAGGTGGTGGTGGATGAAGAGAGGATGACACTCCGGAGCAGCTCGACGGGCACGTCGCTTCCGATGGCCGGGTGGCCGACGATCTCGAGCGGCGGCTCGTCCGGGAGGAGCGAGTGAGCGAGGCCGGAGGAGATGCTGCTGGTGGCCCGGCGGTGGTGCCGGCTGCTGCTCGGCCTCGGCGAGAGGGCATCGATCGAGGGCGAGTTCCTGAACGGGGTGGTGGGCATCTTCTGGTGCTTGTTTCTATTTTTTTGCTGGAAATGGCCGCCAGACTCATCCTCGCCAGGTTCACCACCCTCCAGAACACCAGGCTCTCTCTCCTCAGCGAGCTCGACCGAGGGATACAGTCATCCCTAGACACCACCAACGACGACGATGGACAAGAGCCGGTCAGCTCATCGAGCTGCAGAGACAACCCAGACGACTACATCCAACAAGTTTCGTCATTCGTCACCCTTTTTCACCCATCTCCATCTGCTGATCATCATTCTCCCAGATTATTTCCATCTCAACATCCGGTTTCATTGAGATTAAAGAAGAAGTGAAACTGTTGATGAAGATGTTAGACTCAGATCTACAGAGGAAAGATTTATTCGAATTGATTGGAAAAATCGAAGCGCTCGAATCGGAGAAGATGGTCGAGGTAGGTATTCATTCATCTCGATCTACCAAAATAAACACTAAACAAATTACTAATACTCTCCCTCTTGGATAGTATTTACAAGGTACGTTATTACGAAGGAGAGAACGGCTAGAAAATCGTGATTTTAAAGAAATGATCGATATCCACAAAGAAAGGTAATACTCATTCCTCTAAATCATCCTTTATAAACAATACTCAAAAAATAAAAAATAAATCTTTCTGGTTAAAGGGCTGGTAATCTCACTAAAACCATCGAGAATCTGACATCCGAAGTTCAAGCTGAGCTAGCCGAGCTCTCATCATCATCATCATCAGTGTAAAAAATACTCCAGATCAAATGAACCTTTTTTTTATGTTTGGTGGGGGATATGAATACCAACAATTTACAATAGAAACTGGTCAAGTATTGATTCTAGTAAAAAAAGAAAAAGATAAAGATAAATACAGTAGTTTCAAAATAAATAAAAAATCTCAGGCCTTGCCCGACATGTAGCTCCCCCATGGCACAGGAAGACTCCAATATGCCTAACCAAAAAAAATACACAAAATGTAAGAAGATGATTGCCGAAAAATTTCTCTAAGAAAAATGGACACAAAAATGGGCTCTTTTCTTAGAGAGGAAATGTACATGCATTATTATACACCCCTAGAAAAATGTTGATCATTGGCCAATAAAGAGGGTAAAACTGACCAGAAATATGTGAGAGGTTGGCCCCAAATAAATTACACCCTTGGCAGTCAATAGTTTGGCTCCCTGAGCAGCTTGGTGTTAGATTTCTACTCTCAATAATATCCTCGTAAATATTGAATCCTGTATGGAAAAAAATAAATAAGGAATGATGGCATTAAAATTATCAATCTAGTTGGAATGAAGATACATATCCAATCCTAAGGGCAGGAAGAACCTCATTATATATTATATAAATTAACATAATTCATTCCTTCTTTTTTTCTCTTTTTCTTAGTTGATCAAATTCAAAAAAAAGAAAAAGATTGATAAACAAGTTGAGATGATCAACTGGTCAAAAACCTTCAGACTTTGGGTATACATAGTGATCTTGTTAGATGAAAAAATCAAATGAATGAGAAAACTTTAAAGATCCTTGTCATCAAAACTTTTGCATGATCTAAGGAGGTCTAGAACTACTATAAATTTTAACCATGGATACTACTAAGACAGGATATAAAAGTTGTGTATGGGTGTGTGTGTGTGTGTTTTAGAATGGATTTTGAGTCTATTTATTAGAAGGAGTCATGATTGAATTGATACCAAGTTGATTCTCAAGGTTTTTTTTGTTTTTTTTTTTTTTCAAAAAGAAGAATGAAAAAAAATGAAAGAAAGTTGTGTATAAAATAGGGAGTATCAATTATGTGAAATAAAAAATCTTAAAACCTGATCATTATCTCCTAAATGACAACCCGTTATTGATGATGAAAATCTTTTCAAAAGAAGTACTTACATGCCTTCCAAAATGACATAAATTGAGCTCTCAAAATTGTGGATTAGTTCAAGTATAAATGAGGTTTGAAGTTTTCAGATTTCTCATATTTGATATCCCCTAATAAGATCATTTCTTCAGAATCTGCAACTCCATCACCTCAATAACAACCAGCTTTTTAAAAAAAATTATGTTGATAAGAAAAAATATTGGGTTTGAAAAATTTTCTAAAATTCAATTTTGAGCCCACCCCCCCTCTTTTTTATTGGAAGTCTAGAAGTGGTGTATATAGATTTAAATGGCTTACTTTCTTGTCAAAAGAACCAATTATTTACGGGGTATATAAATATGAGAAATCTGAAAACTTACAAACCTCATTGAAATAATCCATCATTTTGATTGGTGGTTTATGATGCCAATTTTGAAGGATTGAAAATGATTTTTTGTTGGTTAACACTTGTATTAACAAGGGTGGGTGGTCAGTTTTGGAAATAATTAAGTTACAAGATTTGTTTTTTTTTGTTAATGTTTAATACCCACTATTAAAAATGTTTTGCTGTTGCAGGAGTGTGGCTTTTTATTTTTGATATTATGAACTACCAAAGAATCTAGAAGTTTCTACAGCTGAAATGTAATTACTCAAGGATTACTTAGTCTTATTTGGAGGAGTTTTTTCATCCTTTAGAACATTGATTTCTAAAACTTTTACCACAAAACCCCTGTCATACAAATAGGTCCCAATTTGTAGAGGGCATCTAGATTTTTGACCCCTGTTATCTATTTATTAAAAACTATACTTTTTATTGGCTAAATATATACACCCAGATTATACCCGTTTGTTATCCTTGAGGAGCTTGCAACTATGAGATTTACCCTATATTTACATCACGGTGGTAGATGAACTGAACACCTGCTTCTTCTCTTAATTTTTTTTTTAAATACACATTGCCTTATTGTTGAATTTTTTCCAAAAGTTTTACTTTTATCAAAAATTGGGATGCACATACTTTATTTGGAAACTAGTATTTGCCCCCAATTTTGGTGAAGGGGATTGAATATTTGATCCTTGGGGAGTTGAGGTCTACCATTGACTCTGATGTTATATTGCATTGAAGTTTTTGAATTGTTATCAACAACGGTGTTACATCACATGCATGTTTGTTTGGCCGCCAGAGGGTATTATTTTAGTTATATGTAGATATAATGAAAACAGATTATCACATGTTGCACCATCTACTACCTTCATCCAGTAGAAGTCAAGGTGCCCCTTATGTTTTCCCACCAGAGAGAATGTGTGTCTTGTGGTTATTGCAGATAGGGTAACACATAATGCCAGACCCAAGGAGAGAGGCCAAGTTCAATTTTTTTATCAAAAATATCACCCTGGGAAGGTGAGTTGGTTCCAAAACCATCAAATGTCTAGGTGTTGTGGATTAACGTGCAAGTAGGAAAAATCAAAATCTATCAATCAAGAGTTGAAATGGCTCAGGCACAAAAGTGTATGCAGTTGGAGGTCTCTCCAGACGGCCCAGAGACTGTACCATTGTGAGACTTTTTTCAAGTTAGCATGACACATGATGAAACAGACGGTGACCAGATGTATTCTGTGAAGCAGATTTTTTTTTCCTGGAATATAGGGGCATATCATTATCTTTTTGAAAATAAAACCAAAAACCCCAGCACATCGATGTGTTGAATGTTAAAATAACTAAAAAAATTACAATTTGTGAAAGACGAAGAGAGATATTACAAGTGAATACAAGGTGCCCCTAACCCAAAATAAAAGAATTTTTATCATGCTAGAAATCAGCAGAAGAAGCAGAAGAACTATAAGAGTTCCAAGCGGCGTGCAGAAGAAGTACCAAAGCTTGCCCTTCGGGGCTAACATGGCCAACCTCAGCTTTGGTACCGCTGAAAGCCTTCTCGGCGTTCCAGTCGAGCGGGTCGACCACTGGACCGACGGCGCCGGTGGTAACGTTGGTATATTTACTAAAGATGGCGATCCGCGATTTGGCTATCGCGTTCATGGGCAATCGCGAGGCGTATGAGGGTTGCAAAGAGGCTAATCTGTAAGCTGCCGAGGCGATCAAAGCTGTACCTGAACAGTCTGGGTCTGGATCGTGAAGTGATTCATTCATGTCATTACCTTTGGCCGGTTACAGCCATATCTGATTGCTACATAAATATGTTCGAGACGCTTACAATTTCGCTTTGGATCAGTGGTAAGCATATAGTTCGGAATCAGCTCGGTGTCCAGCTGCTGATGAGTGAATGCCTCGTTTGTTATCTCAAGTACCCATTCCGCAAGATCGTTCCTCCAAGGCTCTGTCTGCGCATACAGTGCAGCATCCCTCAGATTCTTGAACGTCGCGTAGACCCGCATCATGCCTGCTGCAGCCCAGCCATTGCCTGGACAAACCCGAATCGTTAGTTGTTGTTTTTTTGCAAGATCACATGCACCACAGACATACCTGTGGACCAGTAGAGACGATCCTCATATGAACCTGATCACACAAAAAATGCGGCAAATATTGATTCAGAACTCAGGTGCTCAGGTACAAATCAATAGGAAGTAGAAAAAATGAATGATGGTATAAAGACCTCCAATGATGTGACTCCAGAGTTTTGTGTTCGAGGAAGTTTGTAGTTTTTGTCTATATAATCTTACCTGATCGTATGCGGACTGAAGTAGGGTGATGTTAGACGTTGAAGCGCCATAATAAGCCAAGAAAGGCGGGAGCATATACATGAAATCCGCCCTTTCGAGTGTGTAACGAAGGAAAAGAAGTCCAGTGGGCAGGTCAGCTCTGATGGCGATCACTCCAGCCCGGCTGTAAGGAAACAATCTAAATACCAGAACTGGACTTCGTTGTTTCGTTGGGATATCGCACCCTCGGGAGACCGAGGAACGTGGTTCATTGACCAATCTAGCTGGTCCTCAGCTAACTTCCTGTAATGCTCTGAGCGCGCAGAATCTATCAAACGAGATGGGTAGAAGTATTTTGGTGTGAGTACCCGTTCATGACAAGGGAAAAGCGATTGAAAGGAGGAAAATAGAGGAGCGGTGAATGTATATACCATTGGATGTCGCTGCGGAGGCGACGAGGACGGCGATCCCCAGACTGGCAGGATCGCCAGCCGAGCCATCTCCTTCAACCAGCGGAAGGGTGTTGGGGTCCCGTCGGGCTAGGACCGGGTCAATCAAATCCAATATCGACTGGGGCATTGGTATTGGTCCATCTACCTCTGATAACGGTAGCTTGCGCGTGGTGGAATAGACGCTCAAATCTTGGTAGTGCATTTCCAGAAGGACTTGAGATTGGGTACCCCACTCCCAACTAGTTAGATTTACACCATACCACACCAAAAATGTTAATACTTCGAAGAGCACTTCAAGTTTTTTCATAGTAACTGTTCAAATACTCGCCTGTGACTTGCTACGCGATCCAAGACCTTAAGGACCATCTGGGCTGTGTCATTGAAAGAATATTCGGCCTGATTGTCATCAGGTGCGTAAGAATACAATATCTTAGCATTTACGTATGTTTCGCTCTGTGGCTCGACATCAAGTGCAATGCGAGTTGATCCCTGAATCTTTCGTAGCAAGGAGAGCGACTCGGCGTCAGAAAAGCTCCTCCTAGAGCGCCTCTGGCCAATCTTTCGGTCAGATTGAGGCTCTGAAACCATGGGGGAATTTGGTCGAGAGAAAGCGGGTTCTGCTTGCGTGGGGGAAACAATGGGTCGTTTGGGGTTGGAATCCATTTTCTCCGGGGAAACGATCCCATGGATCAGAACGGAATCCTCGTCCGCCCTAAGGCTCAGTTCGTGGAAGTTGGAGTCAAAGGCGCTGATTAGAGAGATATGCACCACCATGAGTAACCAAAAGGTCGCAAACATATCGGCTGGGAAAGAGTACTTGAATCGCTAGTCTATGGATAATATTCTCTGCAGAGGCTGGTGGAACGGAGTGGGTGGCGTGAACGTGAAGCTCTTGCGGTCGATGAAATCCTGTTCTTTGATTTAATGAGAGTAAGAATGGAGTAGCCGATGATGCCTTTTTCCCCGGGGACTGGGTGATGAACAAGGACCAGAGAATTATTTTACTTGGAGATCAGGAAGCAGAGGCTAGATGGGACTCCTCGAGGATACTAGTTTTATACTTAGCTATAGAACTCATTTTTCGACTGGGACATAAGACTGGGCTATTAACTGCTCTCCTCTCGAGTGGCTGCACCTATCTTGTTCCTCGGATAGCCAGAACTCTTACAGCCAAAGCAGACTGGACCATCCCGATATCAAGCACGGTAAGGACTCTCGTTACGTAAGTTGATTCCAGAGCATTCGGGCGATTTCAGTAGAGCTCATGGCTACTCCGGCACCCACACTTGCTTGAGGGAACAAAAGAGATCGAATGATGGGGTGATAGGGCTTGGGAAAGGTAAGGTCGCAATGGATGAGCTTGGGCCTCCCTTAGAACAAAGCACACTGTCCATGCTTAAACTGATTGTATGGTGGAAGGGAGGTGCCGGAAAGCTTGATTGTTTTGGGACGCGTGACTCGCGAGGGTCCCGTATGTGAGCCAATTGATGACTAGGAAGAGATCACAACCAGCGGTGAACTCCATGTTCGGGCTTTTCACCCAGCTGGTTTTCTGCACGTCAGCCTCGCCCACGCTGGAGACGGGCAGCCGTGGGACGTCGTTCTTTTCGACCAACCGGCTCGCGAAATTGCAAGCCAGAAACCGTCTTGCCTTGCAAGGCGAACGATCGGTCGGGAGTTCCATGCCCCGAAGCCGGACACCCTGATGCGAACTTCACACTGATTCTCTTGCGTAGCATCAGGCCCAGGACCATTGAATCGGGCAAGCCGTGTCTTACCGGTAGAGAGACAGCCATTAGCCCTGAAAAACAGATTCTACAACCTCCCTACCACTAAAACGTGGCTAAAATAAATTCTGCCACCTGAACATCACATATCGCTTAGTTTTTGACAACTGCTTAGCTATCAGGATATCACGATGGTCTCAGATAAGAGGTTCGACCAGGCTCACGAGAGCTTGGCGATGTGTCCAAGTCTTCCGGCAGCATTTTCTTTGGAAAATTCAACGCGTTATGGGTTACATCACCAGAAAGAATAATATCTCCCATCTCCCTGAGGTGTCTATTGAATCCATGACATAGCTTTCCGTCTTTTGGCCTCATTTTTCGTCACATGAGTATTCACGCAAAAAAAACTTTCCAAGTTTTCTTCGTGTGGTCATCTCTCCAGTTCGTATTTCGAAGCCTGTAAAAGCCCCTGAGACTATCTCTCAACTCGACACCTACATATATTGTTAATACTGCTGCCTTCTTTTTCCAACTTGTGGTTCACAAATGATGACATCGCTTTGATTCATCATTCGTCCATTTGTGGGAACGGATCTCCTCGACCACGAGTAAGTGGCGCTACCATTGCCCATTTTGATGATGCCACACGTTGTGCCAGGGAAAGATTTACCCTTGGATAGGTATCTGAGCTCACTTGGCCGGCGGTGATATTTCCAGTGGGCCAGCTTGGCCGGGTGTCCGAGCAATTCTACTCCAAACATAATATATCAAGCAGTGAACTTGTCACTGAAGCGGGTGACGCGGTGCTTGACCAACAGACGGAACTGCCTCCTTTTGGAGGAGCCGTGGGTCAAGTAATTCAATCGCGGACATGGTATGCCCTGTCATAACCCCACAAGCCGCCGCTGGAGGGAAACTGTGCCGACTCAACCGGCGAGGAAGTCAGGGTTAGACTGGCAAGTCACATATTTGCTTCACCTATCTCTTGTTCATTTTTCTCACTGAAGATCATCTATCAAAGTTCCGCTGTCAGCAAGAGCACTCATGAAACATATGCATACAGTTACATATGTACCCGTACTGTGATGATAGTAAAGGTTTTGTAGCAGCTCCCATTCATCGTCGTGGGTGTCTTCTAATGGTTAGGAAATCTCGTTGTGGTTCGCGCGGAACCGTGAAAATGTCGGTTCGATTCCGGCCACCCACAAGCAGCGGTGCTGTCAAACTATGCCGGTGCCCCTGGGCGCCGCTCTTGAAGGGGTTAGTCCTTCGTTGGCTTGAATTCGGAATCCCAGGGCCGCTCCCCGTTTCATGTCAGTGCCAGGCATACATTTTTGTGGACTTTGAAGATTTAAAATTATAATAGCAAACTCCGATGATGGATGGGGAGGATTGGAAAAAGGCTAGAGTTTGATTCCAGCTGGCAGCAGGTGCTGAGTTGACTGAGACTGACTCCATGTCCTGTCCTGTCCTTTTTCGGGGCCCCGACACTCGTTGGACCGTGTAGCTTCGATGACGTCATCTACCAGCCTCGGCTTGGAGAATCACCGCCACCGAAAGAGAGTTCTTTCACTGATATGTACATATTTACCATACTTCCCTGTTCGACTAAGAAGAACGCTGTTACTTCATAGCCCGAGAATCATGTCAGGAAAAGAATGGATGTCAGCAGCGGTGCTGGAGGTGGGCACTTACCCAGAACCCTCCGTCAACACTCTAATTGGTTCGCCTCGATGGCCTTGAGTATTCCAAAAACTGATGCTGGGTTTTCGCTGGTTCTTACTCTCAGGCCGAGAAGAATGGGTTCGTCAATTTGGAAGATGTGCTGGCCAACTTGCCACCCATGTGAGTCCTCAGGCATCATGGGTTACCGGATAAATATACACCAAAGCACGGTTGATAGGATCATATTCTCTTCCACAGAGGGGAACAAACCGTCGATACTATCACCGATAACACTATCCTGGTATGTCTGATCCGGTTATATGTGATGTCCTCTACTGAGCCTGATAATACAAAATTTTCCACCGCACACAGATCAACAACCAATGTCAAAATCCAAGAATGAAGCATGTAATGGAGAGATTGGTTCATCACCTCCATGCCTTTGCGAAAGAAGTCAACTTACAGACGGATGAGTGGGTAAGCTCATAAATTATTTCGACATCAGTTTCAGCGCGTTATTAGTTGACATTACAAAATCCATTGTCGCAGCTAGCTGGAATTCGGTTTTTGACTGCAACAGGCCAAAAGTGTTCGGATGTCCGACAAGGTAAGCTTTGGTATTGTATGCTGAATTCAGATTCATAAACCAAACCAAGCTCTCTAAAATTGAGTCCGCGGACCTTCTCAGAATTCATCTTGCTATCGGACATCCTCGGGTTATCTGCCCTGGTTGATGGGTTATCAAATGCCAAGCCACCTGGATGTAGCGAATCGACCGTCTTGGGCCCCTTCCACACCGAAGACGCCCCAGAAACCGAACAGGGTGGAAATATAGCCTCGGCGACCGCCGGGAAAAAGTTGGTCGTTGAAGGGGTGGTCAGGGATACGAGCGGCACAGGCATTTCAGGTGCGAGTCCACCTGTCAAAGCCTGAAGTGGCTCTATGAATTGACACTGACAAAAACTAGCTTTGGACCTTAGGGGCACAACTTGACGTCTGGGTGCGATTTTGATCTACTTGTTCGCGCATATCCACAGCCCGTTTCTGATGTATGTCGTGTGGGTGCAGGAAACCGATGAGAATGGATTCTATGACGTTCAAAACGCCGACCGCAAGGGCCCCGATAACCGCGGTATAATAACGACAGATGCCACCGGAAAGTTCCGATTTGAGGCGATTGTGCCAGTAAGGGGGCTCTCTCCGCCAGTGCTTAAATGTGTCCTATCACCTATGCTGCATACTTACGGCGTTTTCATTTATCTAGGGGGCCTACCCGATCCCATCAGATGGGCCCGTTGCTGTGCTTTTGAAGACGCTTCATAGGCATTGCTTCCGCCCGGCTCATATTCATTTCATGATCAAAGCCAAGGTAAGATCAGAGTGTAGATCAACTTGACAATTTTTTGCCCGTGTCAAACTGATTTTGTCAAACCCCTGTCCGCTTTGTTCTTCTGACAGGGCTACGAGTCACTCACAACCGCGTTATACATCCAGGGGGATCCATTCATCAATTCTGATGCCGTATTCGGCGTCAAGAATTCTCTCATCGTTGATCCTTCAGAGAACTCTTCAGACGTCTCACACCATACCAAATGGTGGAGTTTGAAGTACGACTTCATCCTGCCAACATCAAAAGAAGCTGATGACTTCAAGGCGGCTCAAAGTGAGAAAGTACTTGACAGTTGAGCACTTCCGGCTGGTACAGTATCGAGTACTTTACGAGTGATACTGCGTTCAAGGTCAAATTTTTCTAATACTTTTTCACTCTAATGCGCATCGTCTATCTCATTATCAGAGCTCAGTACTCGATTTGTCGACTGATTTTGAGACTTAACTCATCTATCTAGTTAATCCCATGTATAACCTGGATTCCACGAAAAAAAATTAACTGGAGTTTGGCGCTCTACCGGAAGGGTGGGCCAATGCTTTTCATAGATGTTTGAATGATCCTAGTCAACCTTTCAGGAAGCTCCGGCCCGGATGATGATGGAGTGAAACCGGTGGCTTGAATTTACAAGTCAGAAGTCACAAAGGGCTGACAACCACTGCGTTGCACTTGATCCCCCAACATTGATTTGTCGGTTATGGCAAGCCATTGATTCATGCCAAGTCAGCAATCGCCTAGGTATAAATTGTAATGGTTATCTAAGGCCAGACAAAGTTGTGTTTTTATCCCCTTCTGGGTTCCTCTCTTCGTCTGTGATAGACAGCAGATTCAGCAGTGCCCAAGTCCCTCCTTGCCTGAGGGGATCATCATGCGACCATCACGCTCTGAGTCGATGCAGTGCGCCTGTTCCATGTTAGCCTCCGTGTGTGAACATACAGAATAAATAATAAATCTGGAAATTCAGACGCCGGACATCAACATGGCCCTCCCGATCGGAGTTCACTACATCAGGAGAGTTCCAAGTTACCGCTGGTATTTCACATGATGTCATCCCCACCAGCCGCGCTCGATGCGCTCGCCGCGCTCCACCCAGCCATAAACACTGCTGGCATTCACCTGGTCGGAGGGCTCGCCGATCTGCACCTGAAAGTACCACAATGGCGACTGAAGCAACCTTGAACAAACCTCTTAGCGAAGCCCATCCTCCCAATGTAAGTAATCAACATAGGTTTTCATAAGCAGGAAGCTCTCTGAAGTGAAACGGCGATTTCTCCCCGGGCTAGGAACATGCCTTGCAGCTTTTTGACAACTGTGCCGCCACTATCCGTCACGAGTTGATCAAGCTTAGACGTCATTGGGACAAGCACGAGGCAAGCGTACCCTTCTCTTTTTCGATCCTCTCATGTGTCTGGGGAGTTGACCTGTTCAATCAAAAAAAATACTTTCCTCTGGCGACTCCAGCCAAGAATGTTTTCAAGAGCAGCATCAATCTCCGACCAAGAACTGGGCCTTTTCAACATCAATGAAGACCTTATGTTGATCAGGGCGGGTCAAACCTCATACGGAGCAATCGTTTTTGGTAAAATTAGACTTCCTGCCCTGAGGGATGACGAGGGTGAAGGCTTTATACATGTCCGGTCAGTCCAATATGTTCTAGTCTTCTTACTCATCATAAACTGACATCTTTCTATTTTTTGTACACATTGTTTCTATATCTCAGGTTACATGATCCACCTGGTGAGGGCAACCAAGACGCTATTTTTCACTCGATCTTAACAGACGAGGTTAGGGATGAGAATAACGGGCCCATCAAAGCTTATAGAGCAATAATGAGGAAGGAAGACCCCTTGGATTGGTTCAACGAATAGGAATTTCAAAAAGGCTATCTTTATTATGGTTATGGTTAGCGACTTGTTGTAATTGATTGTATGTCGCCTGCGATGTAATATTTGTACGACCACGTCAAACCACCAGTGAAAAACATCTCCTGGACGAGCCTCCCTGCGAGCATTAGGATGAAATTGAAAATATACAAGGAAGTTCGTTTAATCAAAATTCAAAAGCGCAACAATGATCTCTATGGCCAAGCCAAGCCTCTGATGATCGAAGAAGTCGTAGTTAAACTCTCGTCTCAACACATCCAATAACCACCCAGCGCCACTTGAAGCCTGCCTGAAGTACCCTATTTGATTGTTCCACATCCTTTGACTAAAAGCCTCGACTCTTCGTAAAAAATGCTCAGACATTATTCGGGAATTTTCGGGTAATTCTGGATCCCCCCACGACATCCGCCACATACCAGGTCGATAGGAGGGGATTCCAGTCCTTCGGCTCGTCATTCTATAAGCCAATAATCCGAAACGTGAAGGTACGATCATGATCACCATCGAAAACTCTCGATGAGGATGATATCTTGCAGGATCCAAGGTTGTTACCCATACAACTATTGTAACACGATTATTGAGTCGAATAATGTGACGTTCGGCCATTGTTAATCTGTTCTGTTCCAGAAGTTGACTGATCCAGAGAAAATTGTCAAAACAGAAATTAGCAATCAATTTCATAGACTAAATCCATGGATGCTCACATCGAATTGCTTACTTTTCGCCCTGAACCCGAAGCTGTACAACCTTCACTGATAGAAAGAGGTTCGTATCGCAAGGCAGGAGTGGAGCCTTGATGGTATGGGAAGACAGAAAAAGGAGTGATTTGTGGGTTCGTTTTTCGTACCCTTGGACCAATTTGAAGCAGATAAATCGTAAAGCTGGGGGCACTATGGACTTGATAAGTATAACTTTGGGGTGAGGTGGAATTAAAAGGCTACCAGAGCCTGATCAAGTGGAGATTAAATTCGCGTATCGGTGAAGAGAAAAAGTAAAATTTATTAAGAGAATTTGCAAATGAGAGGCGCTTGGCATACAGATGGAAGCAAGAGAACCTCAGATGGTTATTTTATACCAAAAAGACACGTCTCTATTATCTTTGAGTCGTGGAGTTTAGCGGAGGGGTTGAAAGAATGAGACAAGGGCACACATGGGGGAGTTCAACTTCACCGCTCAGTCTCTCTGCTTGTGCTGTAATGGAAATTTCAGTCAAGTTGAGCCAGCCTTTCCAGGAGAGAGCAGCATTACGTTGAACGCCAAGACAATACCCGAAATCCTTTTACCAACTGTTCCATTCCCTTTGATGATGATGCCCGGCAGCGAAACAAATTACCGCGAGTCATCATTGAGCTTGAAGGGCTTCCCAGCCAACGGCTGTCGATTTCAAGATAAGCTCCACATCGGCAGCTACTGTCACTGAGCGGACAGAAACTTGTGTAGCAGCGTCTCACATCCACACCCTGAGCGCCAGTCTCAGTCTCTCAGACGAAGAATGGGGGGTCGGATTCAGGCTCATTTCGTGGGTTTTATCCGCAAGTCTACATATTCGGATGGGAAATAAATACATAAATATGTGTGCGGTGTTTCGGATTTCCTCATCTACATATTTAAATAAACACTTGATCTCCAGTCACTTTCGGTCCGGAGCGTGAAGGGTGGGCTCACTCACTTGCCATGAAGTATTTGGCACAAGCCTTTGATGGGTACCGTTGTCGGAACATTCATGCTCCCCGTTTTGCTTACACCCTTTCAAGCAGACGCTCTCAAGGAGTATCAAAGGGGGAAAGACCCGATCAAGTGGGGTGCCCATGAAGCGATTCACCGACCAGGTAAAAGCGCTGAAGTCGGGTTGGCAGGTGTGATGTGATCGAGTTGCACCCACTCGGCTCCTCCTCACCTTCCCTCCGCTGCCAGGGGCTGCTTCTTCACCCTTTTGACCCATGTGAAGCCTATTCATGTTCACATTTTTGCATCGTACCAGGCCATCAGGCATGAGCAGTCTCCACATGAATTTAGTTGTTTTTCAAGTCGAATGGCTGTAGGGTAGACTTGCAGACTCTCCCCCCGTATAGACGGCACCGTACATATCGGCCGACAGGCAATTCCACCAACATGTCTACAACACGGCTCGTTTGCACTTGCACGCCGCTATCCGATTGGGTCTGTGGGGCTTCCAGACAGTACAGCCTGTGGCGTCCCCCCTAGTCGCAGAATCCCCGCTACGTTTGAAGGAGGATAAACCTTCTCGACTTCATGCACAGACCGCGTTTTATCTCTGTGTGCGCTCCAAACATTACTCATGGGACTTTAATCATCCTTGCTCCTTGAATCTTAGGGCGACTTGGTAGCATTGTTTGATCTACACTTCGTTGAACCATTAACGCCGGCGGTTCTCTCTGCACTTTCCGACTAATCAACTATCTCTAGAGGAGTGTCAACGTCAACGAGTTTCGCTCATATGCGACATTTTGACAGATGAAATAGAACACTGCACTCTTCGGCCTTACGTTACCGGCTTCAATCGCCTCGCCGCATAAATACCCTGCCCAAGGAGTCCCAGCCGTGTTTAGCAACTCCCGTTCCCCCACTGCTTCACCTGCTCATTGGCCATGTATCTATTCTCATCATTAATTTGCTTCGTCTCGCTGAAGGCCTTGCCTCTCCCAGCCTCGGCTGCTGCTTCCCCGCGGGGCCCGCCCTTGCCGTCCACTCAGATTAACTTATCATCTTTCAAATGGTCTCTTGCGAACGCCAACCGCACCATCATTGTACCGACCCCTTTTTTAAATCAGCCCCATCTTGCACTCATCAAGGCTGGTGTGATCGATGACCCGAACATTGGATTGAATGAAGGCACAACCCGATGGGTCGGTGAAGAAGAAGCGTGGACTTGGGAGACGAAATTGAAGATCGATAATGCTGCCAAATGGGCAGAGGTACAACATGTGAGCAAAACAACTGGCGAACATAGCAATCAACACCGAACTTAACCATTCAATCTACAAAACTTTTGAATCATCCTCCCCAGTTTTATCTTGTCTTCAATGGCCTTGATACCTTCTGCGACATCGAACTAAACGGACGTCGAATTGGCTCCACAGATAATGCGTTCCGAAGCTGGGTGTTTGACGGTAAGGTCTGAGGTTTTGCTGAAGTAGAAGAAGGTGGTAAATCGAGGAAATTTGCTCACTACATCCGATATCCTACCCTATTATAGCCACTCAAGTCATCAAAGAATCCCTGAATCAAACAGTCCCACTCTCGCTCAGGTTTGCATCCCCATACGGCACTGCCTCCAGACTAGCATATGAACCAGGTAACATGTGGTTTCCAAACAAATCGCCAGACAAGAAAAACTCGACAACCCTTCAACCATTTGCTTACAACTACCGAAACTGGGCACGCAAACAGCAGTCAGATTTCGGTTGGGATTGGGGTAACTAGGGCCATCATCGCACTATCATTACCGTTCCGATTGATCTATTAACCACCGGGCTTGTATTTAACAGGTCCTGGATACCTACCCTCCGGCCCGTTAGCAATTTTTATTATCTATGTGCAATCACGCCCGTTGGACATTCGCTAACTGGAAACCTTGGCTATAATATGAGAACAGGATACAGGCAGCCTACCTGATAGGGCTTGCTGCGCCGGCACAATCAAAACTTAAGCTTGTCAGTCAGATTCAGGCAAAGGTAGTTCCAGAAAAACCAATGATCGGCATTGGCGCAACCCACAAGGATTTATCTTCGCCCACAGTAAAAAAACAAAGACGGGCTACCGAAGAGGCAACTGGCGCACCTAGACTCTGGGTGCATAGGACTATACTTGATATTTATCGAAAAGGTATTTGGCGGTCCATTGATTTGATCGAATGTTTAATTTTTTTAAAATTCATTTTAACATATCGTTTACCTCATTTCCCCTAGGTCAACTGAATAACTTGTTACCTGATCAAGGCGCACCATGGGTAATCAACATCACTCTCCCCATTACCTCCCCAACGCTCGTCGGCGCAACGTTGTCCGGCGTCCTTTCGGGCACCTCTGTCAAGTTACCAGTCAAACGACTCAGTGTACTCAAAACTCCCACTTATCGACATTTCGGCCCCAATTATTCCCTCACAGTCGAATACACCGTCGATCCTAAGGAAGTTGAGCTTTGGTACCCTGCCACTCTAGGCAACCCTACTCTGTACGATCTCGAATTGACACTGCAAGTTGATGGAGAAGATGTCACCTCACAAGCACAGACCAATGAAGGACTGACTTGGAGAGAGAAAGTTGGATTCCGGACCATTGTCGTGGATCAAAGTCGTTACACAGATCAAGAAGTGGCAAGCGGCATCCGACCTGGTACTCGTTTCACCTTCATCATTAATGGCAAACCATTTTATGCTCAAGGCTCAAGGTATTTGTTGCTTCACTCGTTGGCTAGCCTTATGGCCTCGCGTTAACGTAATCATATTCGGCTGGTAGTATGATCCCGATTGACAATTTCGCCGCTCGAACCAATTCTACCACGATCCGATGGCTCCTTGAATCAGCTTTGTTGGCAAATCAAAATGTTATCAGGATCTGGGGTGGTGGTGCCTATCAGACCGATGAATTCTACGACGTAAGTTGTCTCTGTAAACATTGCAATGCTCACTTGCTCAGCATCAAACTTCCTTTTACAACATCTATCATATTTTCTAGATGTGTGACGAGCTTGGTATCTTGGCTTGGTCGGAAAGCGTCTTTGCCTGCGGAGCTTATCCATTGTCGCCGGAAAGCTTTCTCGACAACATCCGTGCAGAAGTCTCTGAAAATGTTGCCAGGTTGAATCGTCATCCCAGCACCGCTTTATGGGCTGGAAACAACGAGGTCAGTGAATCCCCAAGCGTACCACCGGGCAGTTTCTAAAAAAATCGAGCCTTTTTTGACAGGGAGAAGGATATCTGATTGATGTGAATCGGACCTGGACGAATGGATCGATCTATTTCAACCAATATGATCATCTCAACAACCGTACGTTTAGCCTCGGATTATTTGCGCTATTGAACTGCAGCTGAGAATTGACATTCCTTTCAGATGTTTTGCGAGAGCTGGTGTTGGATAACACACGCTCGATATCATACATTCCGTCGTCAACTACCCAAGGGTCCGTTTTCTTCCTCTGCCTCATTTTTTGCCATGTGATTAACCGATCTTTCTGCGGATCAGTTACCTCTCGCTTGACCCATACGTTGCCCGTTACTACAATTCCACCCCCGGCGAGATTTATGGTGACAAGGAACACTACAACTACAATACCTCCGTCAGCTTCGACAGTTCGTCGTATCCGGTCGGCCGTTTTGTAAACGAGGTCAGTTTGAAAAATCCGACGGGACCTCTGCAGCAACGATTCGACCTGATTTAATTTTGTTTCGGACGCAGTTTGGATTTCATTCAATGCCCTCTATTTATACTTGGGATCGCGTCCTCAAGTCTCCTCAAGATTACGATTTTAACTCCACCGTGATCCGGGCCCACAACAAAGTAAGCCACACTTTCCATCAACAAGTCTCCCTAGTGTCTCCGTTATTCACTCTGACTCCTTTCTGTTGAACTCTAGCACAACCCTGCCGAATCTTTGGCATACCCATGGCCGGCGGATGATGGTCAAATGCAGATGACCACTGGGGTGACGGATCATTACCCCACCCCAAATATCACGGGCGACTATCACACCCAGTTAGCGCAATGGGCTTACTCCACTCAAGGTGCGTGCTTCAATCCGGTGTTTACTTGTCGATGGGGTAGCTGAACGACATCACTTCATTAGTTTTCCAAGCAGATTTCATGGCTTCAGAAATTCACTATTACCGTCTCGGTGCCAGCCGCGGGGAAAACAACATGGGTCAGTTGCTCGTCAGGAACATCATAGTGATTTGATAGTGAAAGTCTAGTAATGCTCAGGCCCTTCATTCATTTGAAACGCATGCGACTACAGGCGCGGTTTACTGGCAACGTGAGTCGTCCCTCTCATTTCCTTCATAGAAGCCCTCGGCACAGTGAAAGTGATTGAAAGAATGCTAACTTTCTTTCACAAATCTAGTCAATGATGTATGGGAAGGTATCAGTTGGTCATCAATAGAGTACACCGGGCGATGGAAGCTCTTTCACTATATCGCAGCACGCGTTCAATCGCATGTCATCATTTCTCCAATATTCCACCAGAAAAACAACACGTTGGACATTTATGTCACGTCCGACCTTTGGTCAGTGCAGTAGGCTTCTATGTAATTCGTCGTAATTTGTGCTCATCCAGTTTGTTGTTCACAGGCAACCAGTTGAAGGTACCGCGCAATGGACATGTAAGTCACATTGATGAGCTAATTACCTGCGAATCACGCTTCATATTAAAGCGCCTGTTGCTCTTTATCTTTGCAGGGTATGACTTTTCGGGTCGACAATTGGCCAATACGACGAAAACGAGCTTCTCAGTAGCACCTATACATTCAACTCAGTTGTTCCATGTAGACGGTCTCCCCCAAATGGTTCCTGGTGGCCACCCTCCGGATGACGCTTGGATGCATCTTACTATGAAAACCAACGATGGCAAATATACCAACGAGCAATTCTTCCATCCCATCCCACTCAAAGATTGTCAGCTGCGACCCACGAAGGTTCAGACTCGGCCGATTGGACATAACCAGGTCTCGATTGCAGTGGCAAGTGGCGGAGTTGCCGCTTGGGTCAATGGTATGACATCTTTCATGTGCTCAATGCCAGCATAAAATGACGAGGCTGACGGGAGCATCGATCTCCCAATCTTTTCCCCTGCCATTATAAATAGTTGAACACCCTCCAGGTAAAGTATACTTTCTTCTATTCTAGACTCACGAGATTTCTGCTAACCGAACCAATACGTCTTGCTACCCGGCTTCTTTGCGATAGGCGTCCGAGGTTACTTCAGGGACCTCGAGACCCTCCTACCATCAAATGCCTTCTTCCTCCGACCCGACGAGGAAAGACGTTTGGAATTCGTTCTGAAGGGCAAAGACCATGAAGGGTTGGCTCGAAACCTAGCATCGAGGATGGTAATCAGAACACTTTGGGATAATCAACACCCTTCTCAATGAACACAGAGATGCGTTTTTTGGGATATCACATAGGCTTCAGATTTTACATTGCCAGCTCTCCTACCTTTACATCGATAAAACCCCTCAAAAGTGGATCGCATTATACATTCACAACTACATTTCATTCCATGATCATTCGATTTGTTGAAATTCAGTATCCTGGACAAGCCAGTCGCTTGTCAGAAACGGCCCGATTTGACGGCGCATACTCATCTTTGTTTTTGTTATCTTTGCATGTATTCTCGTTTTGATCAGTCGTATCTCCTATTTCTTTGGGGACACTTCTGTATCCGTGTCTTATCGTCTCCACCTTCTTTTTCCGTACTCACTTGTTACATGTGTTTAAAATATACGATCCGCATCACTTAGAGACGGCTTTAGCTACCACCATCCAATGTTACATCCATGTTTTACCTTTTTTACTTCAGGAATAAGTTTTTTCCGCTTAACTTGTAGGAATACGCAAGGGACTGGGTTCAATCATAATACTGCGCTCATATTCACCTCTTGTGATAATAAGGCTCTGGACTAGCCTACCGCAGCCCATAGCCCGACTCATAGTATCACTCACACCTTACCGTCTACTCGGATCAGGTAGGCTGGGACTCCTGAGATTCTGCCCACCGTTTCTGTGTCTCGTACTTGGTTCCCTCGTCATGATGATACACACACTGGCGGAATTGACAAGCATTGTTGCCCGTTTCCTATGGGAAAGCGCTCCATCTTACTAGGAGACGCGGTCATGTTGGGCGTGTCGAGTTAAATCGATCTCACTCGTAAGTGGGCAAGCTGAATGGGTCGACCACTGCCAGATAAATATGCCCAAGTAAACTTGAAACTCCCTCACTCGTTCAGATTTTCTGCCTTTGGGAGGATCAGACTGAGAACCTTTTAAATTGACAAGAGCGACAATGATAAATAAATGAATGAACGGATGGTCACATGAATGTTGTAAAAGCATATCAAAATGTGCTTGTGTAGACAAAAGATGAGATACGGGTAGATGGCGTGTCACATTCTCTTGACAAACGAGCGATCATGTTGGGGTTGACTTCGCTGCATCAGATGAAGAAAACTTTTGACAGCCAAGTATGACGAGTTGCAGCACCATTGTGTCTACCTATTCTAAACCCGCTTCAACGCGCGCTTCCCTGATTACAGAAGCCAGCCTCGCAAAGCCCTAGTAAAACCATTTATCTACTATTAGCGCTGAGTCATCATGGTGTTGTAGTTAGGATATGGTTTGGATGCTTGAGTACTAACCTCGTCAGCTGAGTCCGCATCGATTAAGCTGAAACTTGTACGCACGTAAGCGCTTTTGCCGGCATTTGGTAAAAACGCCTGTTAAAGCCCCGAGTTAGTTTGGCCGGTCAGATCAGCCGATAGCTGGGAGTAAACAAGACATGCAGAGTATAAAAAGAGCACAATATTTGAAAAGCTTACGCATCCAGGCACAGCAAGCACTCCCTTTTGCACCGCCCGTGTAGATATCAACGCTGACGAATCTGCTTCATCCTCCTTTCCTGGTGAGGCGATGTTCAACTTGAGCCAAAGGAACATTCCAGCCACTGGTTTGTTCCATTCTGCTAGACCTTTCAAGTGTTTTTGTGCAGCCGCATTGACCACTTCAAGCTTGTCAGAATAAAATTTTGATACTTGATCGCAATGAGCCTCGAAGCGTTCGAATCCCCAATGACATAGCAATTTTCCGGTTATGGCTTGAGTTACACTTGAGGGCTGTAAGTTGGTATTTGACGTGTGGAGATCTGGAGGCAGAAATCAGTCAGTAGGAGTTTTTTTTTTTTTTTTTTTTT
>LUKR01000051.1:0-22094 GCA_019395275.1 Puccinia brachypodii | reverse complement strand
CGTAACACAAACATACACACGTACGTTTGCGTTACGCAGATCCATTCAAATAATATAAAATGAAAAAAAAAAAAAAAAGAAGAAAAAAAGAAAAAGAAAAAAAAAGAAAAAAAGAAAAAAAAAGAGAGAAAAAAAGAAAACAGATATTGGGTTTCTTCTTCTTTTTTGTTTCAGGTATGCACTGATTTTATTTTTTGGTAAACTATGATGAGTTAGAAAGATTATGTAGAAGAAGAAATTCTTATGAAGTATTTCTTGATCTTACTCCACTCCTCTCATCCTCAACCTGAAGAATGTCATGAACTGTTGAGATGGTTTTTATATTATTGATTCCCAGATATTTTTTGTTCTTTTATGATCTGGAACTCAACATTATATGGTGGGTCACCTCACCTAACATTATAATAATGAGTGGCTAATAATCATTTATGTATAACCACTTTTTTTCTTTTTTTTTAATTAAGAATTTTGTTATTGTTTTGTTTTGTTAGATATATTTTCAAGGTGCTAATGTTATTGTTACTGTAGCCAATCAATTTTCACAGTCAATTCTTTTAGGACTGTTATTGTTGAATACTCAACAAGAAGTGTGTGTGTGTGTGTTTTTGGCTAAGTTATATATGTATAGCCTATGAAAGAAAGCTAAATTGAGTAGGTTGAGGAGAGTCAAACAGTATGTGAGTAGTTTTAACAAAGATGAGATGGTTAGAGAACCAATACCACTAAAATCATAGACTAGGGTTAACTACAGTATGAAGATGCTGTGGAACAAAATATGTTTATATCTATATACAATCAAAAAATGAGAGAGAGAGAGAGAGAAAAATACAAAATTGGAAAACCAAGTCTAACATTTATTGTATCCTGTTCAAAAAAAAACTAACAAAACTGTTAGTGTATCTGGCCCACTGTTGATGGAACTTGTTAAGATTAAATTTCAAAGACCAATACAAAAACTGAAACTGGAACATTTCTCAAGGATAGCTGTACTGTGTTCAGTAAGCTTCCCATTCTACGTTTCATATAAAAGAAACAGAAAAAAAGAAGAAATGTTCTCATCCTTGATCAAATCCCCCCCCCCCTCATCGTAGAGTTCTTGTTTGCTAGAGTAGATGTTCTCAGGAGGTGGTGGCATGGCTCTAGAATTTTCTTCAAGGTTTTCAGAGGCTCTAGATTTATCTTGAGGTTCTTCAGAGATTCCAGCAGGATTGGGATTGTTGGAGGGGCTTTGGGAGGTGATCTTGGAGAATTGGGGGGCTTGAGTAGCTTTTGGAGAGGTTTGAGACATTTTAGAGCAAAAAATTTTTTTTTTGGTGGGTTTTCAAGAAAAAAGGAGACGGTGGCGCTGTTGAGAGGGGTTCTAGGAGTATTTTGGTGTATTTTGGGTGTATTTGAGTGCTGTGTGGAGTGAGCAATTTGGTTTGAAGCTTGAGGTTGTTTGGTGATTGATTCTAGAGGTTGATCTGAGTTTTTCAATTTCTGAGTCAAATTGCAAACTCAGGAACCAACTCGCGCGACCCTGGGAGCCGTATTGAATAAACTCAATAAGTTTATTATATCCGGGTGCGCGCGCGGAAATGACCCCCCCCCCCCCCAAGAAAAAAAAAAAAAAAAAAAAAAAAAAACAGGTTTTGATAACGGCTGTCATTTAGAGTTTGTTTCTTTCTTTTTTTGCTTTTTTCAGCTAATTATTTATTTACATACTTGAACATATAAATGCTTACTATCTTGGGTTATCCATGGCGAAGAGAATATGTAAAAACCCGCGGTTGTCGAAAAACAAGGTCTGTGCGCTCACGCGGTTCAATTTTATTATTATTTTTGCTAATGACCTGATTGCAGACGGGTTCGACGAGATCTTCCGATAGGTGATGGGGTAATCGGATCATGAATAAGTTAACCCAATGGATGTTTCCGTTCTGAAATTGTCGAGGCACGACCCATTCGGCAGAAAACCTGCGAGAGTTGCCCCTCTTCAACCAACGTCTCATAGCCATTGATAGGACGGAGGAACTTGGTCAACTTAGATTGCAATAATAAGTTTCCGATCACATCGCAGACAATACTAGTGAGAATACCTAGCAGTGACACCCCGACAAGTATTGAAGTGGGTTTGCAATGAAGACCCAATCGAGACTAGCTTGCAGCAAAACGATCATCATGGAGGTTAAGAAAAAAGAACGACATGTTTGTATTGGTGAAACTAGAGCTGAAGCACGCGCACAAAGAGGTAAGATAGGTGAGGAAATAAACTGATCTGATTCACTGAATGTTGATAATTGCGAAAGGTAAAGATAAGTATAGAAATGAAGACAACTAGGCTACATTACTAAGGTATAGAATCTGGGATGTTTGAAAAATAGACGATGGTTGAAAAACAGAAGACATGCACGCAAAGGGATGAGAAGTTGAGAATTTTAGATCTGATTGAATTGTAAAGAGTGGCAAAGGGAGGTTACTGTTGGTCCGACTTGCGCGTTTCCACCTTTCCGAAGTCCAAGGCGAGAGAGGGCGGGGGGAAGGTCGGGGTTTTGGCGGAGGCGGTCAGAGCGAACATCTCTCGAAGGGCCAAGGAGTCGTCGTTGTTCTTGGTGTCAGAGTGACCCATTGAGTAAGCGCTAGTATGCTTGTGGGGAACTTCGCAGTCCGTCTTGTTGGTGAATTCATTGAAAGTTGGGGGGCGGAAGTTGGGATACGCCGGGGAGATCTGGCCGTAGTCGACCATGTTAGCGGCCCAACTTTCCTCTAAGCGTCGAATTTCCGCTGGGTCCCCAGGCCCTGGTGCGCCAGGGGCAGTGGTGGGAGTATGGACCATTTGAAAGACAGGCGTCAAGGGGTCTTGAGTGATTCCAGAGGGCGAAAGGCCAAGAGATGACTTGACCGCAGATATCGGGGGAATGGAGATGTTGAGGTTAGGATTCTTGTGTAACCTTTTGGAGCCGAACGACATGCCAGGAAGGGCAGACGAAACTAGCTCGGGGGTTTTTTCTGCTTCGGTGGACCGTTTCTCGGGTTCGATAGGGTTTTCTTGAACGTCCGATGCCGATGCTTCTCGGACGTGGAGTTGAACGACGGGGAAATCTCCGGCATTAGCTTCGGGAGAGCCTGCGCCAGCCGCGCAAGTGGGGTAGTTGGATAGACCTTGCATTGTTGGGAGCGTAGAAAGAAAATACTTTGTTGAAAGGGACTTTAGAAGAGTTTGTGAATCCGGAAAGCTGGCCACTTGAAACCAGGAGCGATGCTCTGTGCTTGGGGTGCGTCGGATGGGGTTTAAATGACTAGATGGGATTGGCGAGTCTACAAGCGGATCTTTGGGGAGGAGCGTCAAGAGGCGCCAAGTGTAAGCAAAGAGGGAGAAGCTATGGAAAAAATGCACAACAAGGCTGCAAGGAAGATGGAGATGAAGCAAACCTACGTTCTGGCCGATGGCAGAATGAAAAAATCTGGAGAGTAGCGCACGGGGGGAGACACAAAGTCCTGGCGGGAATAGAAGTGGCGAAGGCGGTAGATAAATGATGGCTAGCTGGATTTGATTGGGGGAGTGACGGAGAGTTAACTCTCCGTGTCTTATAAGCTTCTTCCCCTTTCGCCTGAAGTCACGGCGCGCTGATGCAGGCACATCCGTCTCTTCATGCACCTGACTGTTCAGTAGGGTGATGAACCTGGCTAGGCCGTTAACATCAGGAAGATGCCCCGTGCTAGAGACTTTGGAAAAAAGTGCAAGTAAATCTTAATGGCTTCCAGTTCGTCTCGAAAACAACGACCGGGGGCCTGAATCCTGAGCATGCATTGCTGGAACCTGAAGAGGCTTGCCGGGGGATTGAGTTGGATCTCGTGAGTTATCACCAGTCCCAAAGGCAACTCAACGGGGAATCTAGAGCCTATGTAGCAGGGTCCACCTGGCTCGAAGTCCTGGAAGCCGGCATTGGTTTTGATGGTTATGTCGTGATGGCGATTGCCGAGACAAGTTTCGTTGACCGGATCGGCGCCCGAGTACCCCAACCAATTTCTTCGGCGGTACATATTTACTAACTTAACTTTATAACTCCCTCCTGACCGGATAGAGGGCGGACGCCGTCCCGGCCGGCGCCATGCGGCCGGTTTGTCACCCCACCCGGTGGGCGTAATCTGTCGGGCTGACAGCTCTCCACTCTTTGATGGATCATGAGTGATGGGAGTACAAACATGCCGGCATGCAGGTGGTCAATACCAATATTTCAATAAACGATAAATAAATAGAAAAACAAATCTCAACAAACAAGGCGCTGCTAGTTTCAAACTATCTGCTATACTGCGCGACGGTAGATACCGAGACGCAGATCTCGCATTGCTTGCATCTTGTGTGACCTTGGGCTTGTCCAGGGAATCCATTCCAGGCTGAAGATACAAATACATTCAAACAATCCGATACGTTGATTGATCTTTCAAGGCGATTCTTCTTCCTCAAACAAAGAACTATCACTTCAAGATGACTTGCGGAGAACAATGCCTTAGTAGTAAGAATCCACATATTTACCATTCCCGTGATCCAACGCGCGAGATTTCACTGGTCTGACCTGTCTCACCCTCATCCACAGGTTTCATTCACGAAGGTATGCCTAAAAAATGGCGTTTTCATTGACTTGCTCTGAGATGAGGTCATCTCTGGATTATCGATGTCCTGATTTGTGTTCATCGATCCTTAATTTTAGGCAAAGCTACTGGAGTCTTTTCGGCTATCAACGGTACCCAGGTTTACATCGCGACCCCACCGGAACCGATTCCCCAGAAAGCAATCTTGATCTTTCCGGACATCTACGGAATCGAGCTAAAAAACACTCAGTTGATCGCTGATCGGCTCGCAGTTGACGTCAACGTGCCCACCTTTGTGTTGGACTTGTTTGCAGGTGGTTGTGCACCTGAGCCAGGCAAGCGAGGTGATTTTGTATTCGCAGAGTGGTTAAAGGATCATGGACCAGAAAAGGTTCTTCCGATCATCGAAAGCACGATCAAGAATCTCACGGAAAACGGAATCAACAAGCTTGCGGCTGTTGGTTATTGTTTTGGTACGCCTGTCTTCCTCGATGACTAGCCAGCGTTGATCTTGATAAGTTCAAGTTCTCGTGAGTGCCGGACGCTAAAGGTTTTTTGAACTTTTGTCCCCGTTCGAATCCTCAGGTGGAAAATATGTTTTCATGGCATCGCAAAAGAATTGGATCCATGTTGGGTCCACTTGCCATCCCAGCTTACTTCAAATACCGGATGATCTTAACAAGTTGCAAGATACCAGCAAGGTTCCACTTCTAATCAACTCTTGCGAGTTGTAAGTCGGCTTTTTGTCCCTGTAGTGTAGCAAGATGAGCACAGCTAATCAGTTTGCATATTTACCATGAATCAATCAAAGCGATGAACAATTCGGATTGGAATATCAGAAAAAAACTGATGAGATATTGGGTGATGGAAAAGTAAGAAATCTCTTTGCCGCTACCGAGTCCGACTCCCATATCTGCTAACCTCGGTGAATTACCCCTGCGAATAAAGTATAAGCCCGGTTACAAGCGGAATTATTATGCTGGTGCTACACATGGTTTTGGTTGTCGAGCCGACTTGGTAAGAATCTCTTTTCCAGTTTTCTGTTCTTACCAACGGACTCCCGTTTCTGACAAAAAAAATTACCCTGGATTTCAAAAAAAAAAAAAAGAACAAGGCAGCCGAAAAGGAGGCATTCGATAAGAGTTATGTAGAAATCGTAACTTGGTTCAAAACTCATCTTTGAAGCGCTTTATTCATGGTTGAGATTGTCGATGCGATGGTTTATACCTCAAGGCCCAGATTCTAACATATTTCTGAAACATTGTGCTCTTTATATTGGGCAAATATGTGCAAAGGCTCCCGGGCCGTCAGCAATTTATTTATCGCTTTCTAGCAAAACAAAACAAAACAAAACTCAGTCGAATTTGAAATGAATTTTTGTTTTCGAAAACGACTCCAGTCATGTGATAACGATGTTTCAGGATATATGATATGGCTGAATAAATAAAATAGGATGGTGTTGGTTCTCGATTCAATCAGCCAAGCCTGCAAGATATGTCTAGATAGTCGCACTGAGATACATACGTCTTGTTAATAGTGTTTGCTCCCATCTGAAAAACTGAGTAAGCGCTGAGTGCCACGAAAGGGATGGATGGAAAGTCTATCTGAAGCTATCATGAGGCAACACCGTTTTGCTAGAGTTAGAAACCCATCTCTGTTTTACTGCCAAAATGTATTTCGGTTTACTAAGGAAAACGATTTGCACCTCACCCAGCGCATATAACCGTACCGACAGAGTGAAATGTTCCGACCATGTTGGGGTAAATTCCAATTGCGCGAAAAAGCCTCCGCCCAGTTTTTCTCACTTGTGCTTTTATGGGTTCGCACCTCAAAAAAGAGTGCGACTGAGTAGCACTGAGTGGTACTATCAAACAAGACCTTCCCCGGGTTTTCATCATCATAACTTCACCTAAGCGCATCAAGTGAATCCCAAGGGGGCACAAGTCTTTCAATACTGGATTTGATATACTTCAAATGCCCTCTAGCTGAATGCCCCCTACTGTTTCTACCCTGCCAATCTCCATAGGTGACACCTGAAAAGCCGCCAAGACATGAGTCTTGTCTGGGATCAAAAGAACCCGGCTGTTGTGTTGAACTTAAATACAAAGCACATCAAATGAAACAAGTTGGCGTGGAGATATCATCTTTGATCCCCAGTAGTTATTCTGATTGTATCCTCGCACCTCACAAATTTTAACCAGGTTCCAGCACTTACAGCAGCGTACTTGTGATGCATCACAAGAGCAGGACCGTATCGAATCTTGCTTTTGCTGTTATGATCCGTCTTAGGTCTCCGGGACTCAGTCTTGGAATTGCAAAACAATTTTTTTATGTCATTGGTGGTGGCAGCAATGAATGCATTACTTGGTTGCTTTTACTACGAGGGGCACGCCTTAGATGAAAACCAAGGTGCACTCACAACGCAAGTAGTTGGTTGAGCATGAAGCTCAGGATCAAGTCACACTTTGTTTCCTCTAGTGGCATCGCATTATTCATTAGGATACTCTATTCATTGTGGGCAATACCGTTGTCATGTGTGGAATACTCTATAGATTGCTTCTGCTTAAAAGATAACGTACTGTGACATTTAATCTTCATGGCGCTACAATGCAGGATAAATAGATTTTTTTATGCTGGTTTACAAGTTCTTACAAATTTATATGGTATAGATTGATTAAAAAAGCTGTACATCTATAAATAACCCCGGAGATATTCAAGCGGAAGATGATTGACTGATGCAACCATTGACCACCTGGCGGCGAAGAATCCAAAAAATGAGGGGACAAGGAAGAATTCACATCAACTGTGGAGTAAAATTTTATCACAGGTTTCATTGTCAGGTTTTTTCCATTGAAACAATTGGGAAGGAGGAAAGCGCCTGGCGAAATGGCTAAATGGACTGACCCAGTCTAGGAATTTCTCCCACTTTGTGGTGGGTACACTCGCTTTTTCTCTCTCCTGGGCATCCATTTCGTCCAGCTCGCGTGTTCCAGTGACGAAGTCCATATGTTTGGGACTGACGAATTTGGTTCGTTTGGCAATTTTCCTGTCAAGTTGAGATCAAATGGCAATGTGAGTTGAATGTTATTTGCACTCCAGCATAAAAATAAATCCCCCATGGTTGAGAATGGTGCGTGGACTCACCAGTATAGGTAGAAACCTAGGAAAATCGGCAGCGTTAAGTAGTTTGCCAGAAAATTTGAGGTGGACCTGATTGGGAAATAAATCATGGGATGAGTCATGGATGTCACCTTGACCTTGCTTTTCACAGTTTATAGATCTGTGACTCACCAGCCACCTTTCAAGAAAACTTCGAAGCCGCTCATGAACATGATGAGTGTGAGCATAACCACGCCCATCCAGGAGGCGTATGGTTGAAATGGAGCTTTGTAATGCAATGCATCTCGGCTGTAACCCTGAACCTTCAAACCGTTATAAAAGAATAGGTATGACTAGTGAATGAAGCAGATAGGGCAGGTTTCGGTTAGATGCCACACTGGAGTCTTCGATGGATGTCCATGAGAAAAAAGCACGTACCACTAGAACTGCCCACCACGTCAAGATACCAGTCATAGCCGAGAGATTCTGGAACCATTGGAAAGCAAGACTGGCTTGGCTGTTTAGACACATGTAGGAGAGACCAGCAGCACTACAGGTGGCAATTAATGCATATATGGGTAAGCCGGAACCGTTGCACTTGGAAAAGAATCGAGGTGCCATTCCATCTTTCGAAAGTCCAAACAAAACTCGGCTGCCACCGTCTGCACAAAGTATGGGTGAACAAACGCTTAGTTTTTTTGGCTAACTTTTGCTTTATATCAAAATGAACAAACTTACAAAGCTTGGAGCTTGCGGCAGAAATAGCGGATACCAGAATGACGACATTAATTAAATCAGGAAGCACCGTGATCCCCGCACTTTTGATAGCAATCACGAATGGCGAAGAGCTGGCGTCACCAGTGCCCCCCAAAAGCTCCGGGGACGTGGACGGAACCAAGAGACCGACGGTAAGTGTGCTTCCGAGGTAAAAGATCAAGATTCTGATCAAATATAGAAAGAAAGGTGTGGGAGGACGGAACGATGATCAGCGATTTGCAAAAGAAGTACCAAGTGCAGTGATCTGTAAGAATCGCGCACCGGTAAAATACTCTCTCGATTGCTTTCGGTACGGTTTTGCGGGGATTGGCGGCTTCGCCGGCTGTGATTGCAACCATTTCAGTACCCATGTAAGAGTAAGTTGCTTGGAGGAAAACCGTCCTGTTCATCCATTTGGATCAGCTTGAGGCGTGCAGCCAATCATACAAACAATCAAATATGCGCACCAAAAGGCTAAGAACCTGCCGGTAGCTCCTGGAATCCCATGCAGTTGATTGAATGGGCCGGGATTGATGAAGTGGCTAGAGATAACAATTATTGTCAAAGGAGCGTTAGCAGGCTGGGGGCTATTTGTTTGAGTTTTCTATCTACTTACCGAAGTCCAATTCTGTCGTGGGTGGGTGCTCCGCCTTCAAGCGATAAACAGATGGGTAAGCAAAGCACACAGAAGGTGTTGTTTCAAGTGAACGCGTTTCTTACCCAAGTCGATCACTATGCCTACAATGATCAGAATAACCACTGCGACGACTTTTATCGCGGCTAATGTTGGTGGGCAGAAGTGGAAGTATTGGAAGGCAAGGGATGAGTACATCAATTCAGACGGTCAAGAAAACGAAGGTTACCACTTACCGAACGCAAACTCTGTCTGTGAGGGGAGAGAAAATAGTTTGATTTAGTATAATAGGCGCCCAAGCACTAGAGTCAATAATTTGACTGACCTCTCCGTACCATCTCACTCCAAGAAAGTTGATGGCACATCCGAGTACAATGAACTGTCGAAGCGAACACGGCCAGGAATCGCGACAACCAATTAGCTTTTATTTCGGAATTGCACTAACTTGAACTTTTGCATACCAGAGTCACCCAAACGGCCTTGTTCACTGGAGCTTTCCAGTATTCCACCACGATAGCCGATGCGATAACCTCACTTGGGACGGCAATTGTCATTGAATACCTGCGGTGAACGTTCCCCTCGTAGAATCAGCATGTTGCTCTCATCAAATAGATATTGATCAAAAAATTAATCACCAGTAATTCCATCCAACTAAAGAGAGTGAATTCCATGAGGGATAGGATTCAGTCAGCTTGCCAAATTCAAACCAAAAGGTTTATGAAACGTACCAGCAAAGCCCAGCGCTGGGTCTACGAAACGGCATGGATAGTGGGTGAATGACCCAGAAACTGGGAACATTGTCACCATCTCGCCCTATTGAATGAATAGAAAACAAACAGAAAGGTTAAGAACTGTATTTGATTGGACGTGGACTCTTCCGAGTGTATAAATATCCTTAACAAACCAAAGCTACTGTCATGGCGTAAACAACCAGTCCCCTAAAGTGTGCCAAAGTAAGGAAATCAATTTCATGTGTTTCTTATTTTTGAGCATTGCTTGGATTTTCCTGCTGTTATTTTTCCCCCATGAACTCACATCACCAAATAACCAAGCACAAGGCCGACAGGTCCGCCCTTGTTGAGAGCCTCCCCCATACCTAAGAAAAGCCCGGTTCCTGTGGATATTCATGTATATATTAGAACTGACACGGTAGCATGAAGGGTTACTGAAAACCTTCCGGAACCGTAGAAACAATTTCCTTGCAATTGAAGAGGATTTAAATGTGTGTGTGTAATTTCTGAGGAGATACTTGCCGATAGTTCCACCAATTGCTATCATGCTAATGTGCCTCTGCTCGAGAGCCCGTTGAACGGTGTTCTCGCCAATGGGTACATCCCCGGCAGTAGAACACGCAGCGTTAGTCTCTTTCGTCTCGTAAAATCCATTATCGGCGTGCTTTTTCATTTCGGATTCTGCGTAAGAAGTGGCCCCATGTCGGAATCCACCATGGCCGGATTCCATGGTGTGAAAGTTCTAGGCGAAATTACCAAAAAGTAAAGGCTGATAGCTGGCCAATGATAATTTGCATGCAAGTCCAGCGGGAGTGCTGGTGAGTTGATGGGTAAGAGAGGTAGATAGGCTTGTCCTAGTTAAGTAGATATAGCGAAGGGGACTGTTACGGCGGGCGCGATTTCTAGCCCTTTTATCATCTTCGAGGAAGGTAGCGATAGGCAAGACTCGGGATATATCAACATACGTAGCGATCCATACACCTCTCTTTCGATCCGGTATGAAAATTGCTTGTATTCCTCAATGATTCATGTTTGACAAGCACTCGTTCAACCCGACGAGTCGATTCACTCAGGATCTCGACTGGCGAGAGATAAGAGATTGATACAGGCGAAACCATTCCAGGCATCCTTGTCACTGATCTCTGTATGTGGCCCTTATCGAGAACTATGTGTCACTTTGCCGGAGTGCGAATCTCGCCCAAACTTCTTCATCGGTTTCGAACGCAATCTAAGGGCATCGGCATTACATCAAGTATACATCTCTTGTGTCGGTTCTGCACGAAGCGCCTGTAACACGACACAAGCTCACGGATCCGTCAAAGCTTCATAAATGGTATAAGGCATGCACAGTCAGTGATTGCGGTGTGGCAGCTGGTGCAGGCTGGTGGTCATGATAAATTTGTAGTATTGATAAATACATAGATAGTCGCGGATATGTTGTACCTCGACCTAAAACAAGTTTCACGACAATATCTCCGAATCGCCTACTATTTTTGCTTTTTACGTATCTTCGGAAAGGCAATGAAGTGAATCGTTGGACGATCGGCGATTCTATCCGCAAAATTTCTCCAGGATCACAGGTGGTCGATTCGAGACACCGAGCTAAGTAACACGCGTTTGTAGTCTGACTTCATAGCCGTCACTCGATCAAATCTACTATCACTGTTGTATCTCCTCAAGTTGCAGCTGCGGAAAGCGGTTCCATAGACCGGACGGAGGTACCGTCATTAGGCATCAATAATTGCAGTCGCTCTGAGCCTCTGGCCTTGCGGGTCCCTGGGCTTCCGTTGCGATCGATTTTTCGTCTGCGTTTCAAGAGTTATCGGGTCGAGTTCCAGTCGCATTTGTAGAATCAATACGGCAGTTCCGAGAGAAATTTACCTAAAGAGATTAAATGTCCCTCGGCTTCAGGAATACTACTTTGGACCCCAAAAAGTGGAAATCACGACACATGATGGAGACCCACATCTTGGTCAAGTAGGTCAGGTGTCCGTACTATTTGGATGATTTGTTTGTTCTATCGCTCTCGTACTGGCTCGCAGCTTTTGAGGCTCCATGATTAAAGCCCACTTACACGTAAGGAGCATTTGCTCGTGGCTCGGGTGAAAACTGGGGTGGCTTTTAGTTAGACTTGGCCGTCTTGTAGGTTGGAAGCTGATCCATCCCACCTTGTCATCTGGGGAGGGGTTGTTTTCAAACCAACCGCAGCCATGAGATTAAGCTCTGTACCTGTCAGTACCACCGAAATGCGCAAGAACAACTTTGAATTGGAAGTAAAGCTGTCTATCTGGAAAACGGCAGGTATAAGAAATCTTTTCCAGCTTTACAGATTCCCCAACTTGGGAAGGCTGGGCAGATTGTTTTTCTTTTTTTTGTTCAATTGTGATTTGGCTCATGGCATTGCGCACTAAGTATTTCTGCGTCAAGTCCTCATGCTTGTGCTATTGTTGTTACCCCTCAATGCCTCCCACCAACACTCTTAACCAACGATATATTGTAGATCAGTATTTCATCTTATAACAATTACCCAACAATCACCTCGTTTTTTTCTTCCAACCTCCTTTTTTAAAATTGGTACAGATGTGGCCTCCTGCTTGGACTGCTGTGTCCAAACATCCATTGACAGTACGGTTGTGGGTAATTAGGATATCATAATGATCTTGAGATCTGTGCAAAAAAAAAATGTTGTTGTACTAAAAAAATATGAATTGGAAGCAGCAGCTTTTTTGGAATTGGGCTTGTGCGAAAAGAAGGGTATTATCTATGTTGTACAGGTGACTCTTTTTCTCGAAAGGACAATGAAACCAATTCGAGGGTTGACATATGTAGTTTGGATATGAGTGGTTTGACTGGTATCGGATGAGCAGATGCTGGTGGGTTGTTGTTGCAGTGCTGAGTGAGAGGCGACCGGCTGAACAAGCAGCCAGCAACCACCAACTGGACATAAATAGTAAGTCAAGCTTCCATAGCCAATTGCCACCAGTGGATTCCGATTGTTGACCCAATGCTTCGTTTCTCAATCAGCAGGATCGTATTCACCGTCATCGCTCGGGAACATCCTCATTCTACGGGTATAGGCAAATGGTCAGTACTACTACCATTCCAACGCAAACTACTGTTCAAACAAACACCTACTCAAAGTGCTGATTCCATGTCGCGCCTCTTTCCCTAGGCTGCATTCAGAGACGCTAATCTGCTCATCGTCTCCCTCTCCACACACGCCCATTCAGTTCAAGTGGGATTGGGCGTTTCCCCCGAAGTTATCTTGACCCCTTCGATCACCCTTCCAACGATCGCTTACATTAAACCTGAACTTGCTCAATCAAACCTGCCTCGAAAGTGGTCTGATTACTCCTTCGAACCCCAACCTGATCTGATTCCCATCCAGCTCTTCTCGACCCAATCTCAACATGGCCCTCAACTCTCTCAATCCAGTCCACTCGTAACCGATTGGAAGGCCCTCGACGCGCTTTTGTTCGTCCTATTTCTTCAATTTTTTACTTTCTTGACCACGAATCAAGGTCCCACTGAATTCTTTCATACCCACTTGCTTCCCGATGTCTTCTCGATCTAGTCGACATTTGCTGTTCAATCGTCTAAAACTCTCCAAGCCTCCGGTCGCCCAACATATCCTACTCTCGATCCCTCCCAACCTACCCAGTTCGATCCGAGATAAATTCACCCAGTTATTTTTCGAGAACTTACAAGCACCCGCGCTCTTTTTGGCCGAATCTCCCTTACTTCAAATTTTAGCCTGTAACTGTACAAGCGGGATCACGATCGATATTGGTGCCCGATCAACTCTGATCGGCTTTGTTAGCGATTCGATCGTCCTCAATCAATCATCTCATTTCTATCCGATTGGTGAACAAGATTGTGACGATTATCTGATCAGTCTGCTATTGAATGAAAACCCGGAACTGCCCACTCAACTAGGCTGGACTCCAACTAACAAAGCTGAGACACTCTATCACGCGTTACTCGGTTTCGTTTCAAATCTCAAAGCTGATGGCCATACTCGCTTCGAGCCCCAGCTCAATACTCTCGCATTGACTGGTGCAGATCTACGTAGCCAAGAGGAAGAGGAAACCGGAATCAGCGATGTGGCTCAAGCAATCGTCAGTGGTAAAGCGGACAAGATCATCGGGCGACAAACTTCCAATAATTCAGCTCAAGGCTCTCGTCGCCCAACACAAACGGGAAAACTCCTAGCGGCGGAGATCCTGAAAGAGACCGATACTATCATTGTTTCCAGTTTATCCAACTCTCAACAGCCTGTCAACCCCAGCGTGCCAACTAGCCCCATACTAGATTGTCAACCATCTCAGGCGATTCCATTGTCTACCGAATCCCTTTCACTCCCTCGAGAACAGGCGGGGATCCGAGTGTCGAAGACCAGGCACCGACACGCCGAACCGCTCTTTGCGCCGGCCTTATTGAGATCAATAGGCCCAGTTTTTTCGAGGTTTGGTTTAGAGAAATACGCAGCTAGGTATACTGATGATTTAGTCGCTGAGGATGATACGTTGGTCGAGACCGTTCAACGTGGAATCGATAAGCTCATCAGCTCTGATCAGCAAAAAGATGTGGTTGGGCAGTTTGTGTTGACTGATGGAAGTGGATTCATGTGCCGTACCGATGGTAAGCTCATGTCCTGTTTCCAAGTCCTTGTTCTAGTCAGATTACGTGAGACTCCAAATCAAGAAAATCTACTAAACTCATTAACTCATCACCATCCACGTTCAGGACTCGGAATGGCGATTTCCGCCGAACTCCAATCGAGGAATTCTGGATCGAATTCTCTGCCTCAACCTGGTCTCCAAGGTGATGGGATCTTCAAACATTTAAGAGTACCAGAATACTTCTCTGAATTTAAAGGGAAACCTGAATATCTTGGATTTTTGGGTGGTTGTATCGTGGCTAAATTGGTCTTTAATGATGCTAGTTCTACTAAACTTTGGATGTCCAAGGTTCGTTTTTCGATTATTTTCTCTCTCTCTTTCTTCGAAAATGAATTCGGATGCTCATTTTTCTTCTTCTCTAATCCCTCCCAAATCTTCTAGCCTGATTATAACAAAGATGGACCTTATATTTCACGGAAACTATACGGACTCCAATCTCCTTCTTGAATATATTCACGTACATAATTACATACTTATAAAGATGCACTAAAATTCGGAATGTAAGAAATCGATTCCAGGTGGATAATGAAGAAAAATACCAAAAACTTTGACACCGTTTAATCCATTTGGAAAAATGTAATGAATAAGAGACTCTTAAGTAAATAATCTTCAAATGTGTATACAGTCAGGGAGAGTGGAGAGAATGAGCGATTTGCAGTTCTAAGTAGAAGAAGAAAAGCATCCTCATCATTCAATGCTACTTGACCCTTGATAAAGTCCTTTGATATAATCAATCCTGTTTATAATATTAAATGAGGCACAAGAGCATGAGCAGAACTGGATTAACTGGGTCCAGATCCGAACGTAGTTCCTCCCTGGATCACTCTTCATACGTTACTTGAAGAACATCCTTTTGACCATCCACATATTTCATTATTACTTCTCTTTCTGAGCTGGCTTGGTGCAGCCATGCTGTTGTCCGATACCTTGGAGCCTGATTCAATCCTTGATGAATGACCTCAAATAGGAATCACACTGTGAATGGGCTTCTAGTTCACCATCCCCTTCGAGGTAATTTCTCCACTTGCTTTGCCAACGATTTCAATAAAAATAAGCTCATTTGATCGTTATAGGATCGGGGTCAAACATACACCTTCGCTGGCCATCCGTTTTTACTTCGTTCCATCATTCGAGCTGGGTTTCTCCAATCAAATCATGGAGTGCAAGACTCTGTTCCATTATCGTTTTCTTTTCGCTCATGTTGACCAGATACACGATCATTTCAAATTTCGTATACTGATCAGCCAATGTCAGATGTTGTAGTTTCTTTTTCTTCTGGAATACCATTTTTGCATTGTACCTCTGAGAAAATCTAGTAAACAAGAAATAAAATGGATTCGGAAGATCAACAAAGAATACACTCAAGTTCCACCTATATCAATCGCGACTATTCTTAGCTCGACATAAAGTTGATTAGATGCAGGTAGAGGGGGAGAACAGCTTCGAGGTGGAAGAGGAGGAAAGAGATAAGTTCCGTATGATAACGATAAGATATATAATATGATAAAAAAGAAAGGTGAGACAGTCTTGTATTTTGTTTTTGTTTGAATATGTTAGTATCAAAAAAGAAAGGAACACTAATGTGGTAGGAGAGAAAGGACATGTAAAGTTACATGGATAGCAGAATTACAGATTGTCAGTCAGTCCGTCAGTCAGTCGAAAAAAGAAAAAACTGCTTTTGTTGATGGTGGTCAGTTTAAGGGTGTTGGTGTGCAGGAGGGGGACCTTCTTTATAGAAGTCAGGGTTGTAGCCCGGTGGAGGTGGGCCCACGGGTGGAGCGTATGCTGGGGCTGGTGGTGGAGGTGCACCCTGATAGAGGTTGGGTTGTTGTGCGTAGGCTACATTGGGGGGATAAGAGGTCTGGGGAGGACCGTAGTAACCCTGTAGGGAAAAAAAGAGCAATCAATTAGTCAAAGAGAGGATCATGAAGATGTGAATTCGGAAATGAGTACTAACGGCTGAGACTGGAGGCGGGTTTCTTGCGTTGTAGAACCGCTTGCGAACGATAAACGAGATCCCGGTTAGGGCGAGGGCTCCAAGGATAGTGATTGCAGCGGCGATGGCGAGACGGGCACCGTATGAAAGTCCGTCACATACCGTCCGACCAGTGAAACTATCGTAATAGCAAGACGAGCATCGTACTGAATTGCAGAGTTGGATGAGTAGAATGGTGTATAGCAGTGCTTTTCGGGTGCTTGCAAGCTGAGGTACTGCGAATACTCCGATGGGCGAGAATGAGAGCATCTTGTACGGGTTTTTTTTGTTTGGCTTTTTGTCAGGTTGTGGTATCGTCTATCCTCGTCGTCCAAAGACTCTGGGTTATATGGGCTGAGTTGCAAGCTGGGTTGAGAGAGGCGAGGGGATTATTATTGAGGTGTGTTTTTTTTATCCCTGCAGACCAGGGTTTTGTCGGTTTTGGGGTTTGTTTGATTTGGTTTAATGCTATGTGGATGTTCGATCGATAGTGTGGGTGTTATGTGTGTGTGTTGGTTGATGGTTGATATTGTATTGTTGGGCTGGTGGTAAGTCCGAGATGGACAAGAGGGTTTTGGCTGGGCTGACCACAGACCCCGGGGGTTGGCTGCGACGGGGGAGGGGCCTGCAGGTGCCCGAAATGGCAGAAACCTGAATCAGCTCAGGATTATGTAAGCCTGAGCTTCATTTGAATCCTTGGCGGATTTGTGAAGTTTTGAAGTTAAGATTGCTAAAAATAGGACCAGGCTGAGAAACAAGGGAAATGTCAGAAAAAAATAAACATACACAAAATGATAAAAGAACAAGGAAATAATATAAGAATGAATGAGATCTACCTGAGGGATGAGATTGATAAATAGATAGACAGAACAAAATCTTGATAGAGGATAGACTATGGAGACAACAGACTTAAAGGAACAAAGAAGCAAAAAAGAACAACAGAGAATTAGCAAAGAATCCACAAAGAGAGGCCAGTACTTTTTCTCACCAAATTTGGACAAAGGACAGTTCAGTTGGTATTTGTGTGTTGATGAGATTGGATTGATATGCTGAGGTTGGTGATGTGATAAGTTTTGATGAGGAGAGAGATAATGATGATTATGACAAGGATATTTTGTATGAAGAAGATAATGAAGAAGAAAAAAGGAAAGAAAAATAGAAGAAAGGAGATAGCAGGGCAAGCGGAGAGATGGAGGATTTGGAGGAGTTTTTCTTGGAATAGTTGATGTAAGTCAAGTTTGAGTTTGAGGGAGAGCAAAGCAGGGAGATTTAATGAGAATGAGTTTTTTACTTGAAGTGAGGGAAGAAAGCAATGAGTAAGAGTGGGAATAAAGCAATGAGGAAAAGTGAAACTGAAGGGAGCTGAGATGAACATGAAATCAAATGTTGAGAGCAACTACGTTGACAAGAAAGCAAGCTTGAGAGAGTTTGAGAATTTAAAATTAAGGGGTGTCTGTTCACCTGACTGGATCCATGTAAAGCAAATGTAGATGCATACATGTTTCTTACATGGATCCATTCAAACTGGAAAAGTAAAAAAAAAAGGAAAAAAAAAGAAAATTGATTTATTTTTTTCAACCAGCAGCTTTCTGAGCCTGAAAGCAGGCAATGTACTTCACAAAAAAAACAGAAGTAACACAAAATTACACACATAAATTTGTGTTGAATGGATTCAGTCAAGCTGGAAATTTCAAAAATCAAGAGAAAAAAAATGATTTTTTTTTCTTTGTGAGAGGAAAAAATAAATCTAAAAAGAGGAAGATGGTAGATCAATTTGAGGGAGAAAAAATTACCAAACTAATGCTTGATTTCCATGTTTTGATGAAGAACTATTTCAGAAAATTTTGATTTCAAGTCAGAAAGGTCTTGCACTTAAAAATTCACCCATGTTTTTTGATTCACTGGGATTAGAATGGTGGATTTAATTGGAAAGAATGTGGTATTCATGTATCATAATCCTGGAAGTGGTGTTCTTTTTATAAATTTTTTTTGGCCTTAGATTAAATCTGTCGTTGTGGTGATTATAATATTTCTCTAATATTCAAACAAATGCAATTAAAAATCACCTCAAGGAGCAACAATATGTGGAATATTATTACAGAATCAGATTCTAAAACACAAATTCACCTATGCCAATCACTGACACCAACATCAAATTCCTCATGGTTCACAAGATATCAGCAGATAAAGAAAACATAAAGTGCATACCTTAATTACTTAATCATATATTACAAGATTACATAATTAGAGAACAGCCATTAGATAATACACCACATTCATTTCAGGATCCATATAGCAGTCTTAATCCATCATATATTACAAGATAATATAATTAAACTACAGACACTACATAATCACTACATTCATTGAACAGTTCATATAGCAGTCTTGATCTATCATCCACCTTTTACAGAATACATCAATTGGTATGATCATCTAAATCTTGTACATATTAAGCAGTCCACTTTGGGTATACAGTATTTCACCATCTCCAATACAGTATTCATCAACCCCAATACAGTATTCATTATCCCCAATATAGTACAGCTCTTTTTATCCTTAATCTTGTTGTGTTATTCATCATCCCCAGTACATTATAGTCCTGCTCATCTTTCATCTTGTTGTAGTAGTGCCATGAATCCCCCTTGTCATCAGCCTGGTTTACTTGTAGTCATAAGTAGCACCCTCCTTGTAGAATTTCCCACCATCTAGAAGAATCCATACAGAATCTATGAACCATCTATGATCAACACAGCAGAGAGAATTTAGACCATCCATAATATATACATATGATATAAAATTGTCCTCTGGTCCTTGAATTCCTTGAAAGTGAGTGAAGTCCTTTGAAGTTAGTGAAGTCCTTGAAGTCCTAAAGTTAGTGAAGCCCTCTAGTCCTTGAAGTCCTTTATTCCTCAGAATATTAGCCCAGTTAGTGAAGTACTACAGTCCTCAGAATATTAGTCAGAGAAGTCCTTGAAACCCTCCCCATTCCATCCTCTTACCTCACCACACTCCCCATACTCTGCCTACTTACAAGTGGAAATTCCCCTTATTTATTAACAATGAGCAGCACTAAGACTATAGAGAAGAGTTATAGCCACACCTTTTTTTTCTTAGCAAAACTCTCACAACCAGCAGCTATAGGCAGGAAGGCAGCTTCATCAGCATCCTTAGTACACATGTCTCAAGTGATGCAATCTGAAAATTGATGATTGATTTTATGCATCTTCATAAAACAAGAATTTCTTCCCATAGATAATCTTGGGCTATTATACTATATGCAAACATGTCCTGGGCTGTTTGGAACATCAGGTAACCCAATGGTCAATTATATCATGTTATAACATTTAAAAAACACTTGTTTCTGCCAAGAAGTTCAGATTTCTTTGCAATGTGGTTCAACAAGTATTCAGGGAGAGTCACAATACTTTATATAGTCAAGTTGGGGTTGGATTTAGGGTGATATCAGACAATTCTTAACATGAGTTGAGAAAAAATCCAGCATCATTTGAGCATAAAATTATGCATGGCTTGGGTAAAAGGTTGGGTATAACATCTTACAGGTTTCCTAAATGTCAGGCTTGAGGGCACTTGCACATGAGTGCTGATAAAACTCCCCTTGTGCATTTAATTATGATTTATGATTTTATGAATCTCAATTTGGAATACTACTATTAGCTTACATAATCCTGTTACTAGTGTTGGAATTTGATTCCCAGTTCTAATTCCCATAAGAGAAAGATCCTTAGTGAGTTAACATACTTTACTATGTACTTAAAGCATCCACATTGGCACGGGGTTTAGGGAGGATTAGAAAACTTGTTCCCACCCCTCAACCACATTGGGTTGGATAAAAGGGGGGTAAACTGTTCCCTGGAACAGGATTTGGAGTACAAGGGATCAAATTTTCTCCCTGCTGATCCTGGGATTAAGTGCCACATGCACACATAGCTCTGATTGGGGAGGAGAATCAACCTCAAGTGCATAACACATGGTTATACACCCAATCCCAACCACCACCAATGTGGTTGGAGGAATGGATCAGACTACTCTGGGCATAAATTGTGCTTGCTAATCCAGTACAAATTGTGCCACTGATTCAGGTGCTCTTATAATTTAAAACTTTAGAAAGCTAACATTGGTTAACTTTCATTCTTGTGACAGGTCTTATGGAATCTGAAACTCAAGTTAGCAAGCAATTTGCTTGTCAATTAGCAAATGATGACCACAGTCAAAGTGCAAACCTAATTGAACTTTGATCAACTAGTTAATTAGTGAATTCATTAGAGTTCCCTCTTGATCATCAAAAATCAAGAACCTCAGATATCAAACACTTATCACCTCAAAACAAAGACTTGTACTTGTAAGCATCACACTTACATCCTCTTGTCCATTAACTCACTAATGTAAATTATTCTCAATCATATTGATATCTCAATCTAACAAAAGAACTGAATCAAACTTAATTTATAGGATCACTTTACCTGCCTCAGGTAAAGTAATCTCATTAAGAATTTCTTCTTAACACCAGGGAAGTTTTCTCAGCACTCACGTGCAAGTGCCCTCAAGCCTGGCCTTTAGGAACCCTGTCAGATGTTATACCCAACCTTGTCCCAAGTCATGCTTCATTTAATACTCAAGTGATGCTGGATTGTTTCTCAACTCATGTTGATCATGGTCTGATGTTGAGTTGAACCCAACCCCAACTTGACACAATATTTACTTCAACTCTCCCAGAACACTGCATGTAGAACTTCATTGCAAAGCAAGTTCAACTTCTTGGCAGAAATAAGGGCGCTTTCAATATTATAACATGATATAATTGATAATGGGGTTATAAGATGATCCAAACAGCCCAGGACATGATTGCATATAACAACACAGCCCAAAATTATCTATTGGAGAAAAATGCTTGTGTTATGAAGATGCATACAATCAATCAATCAATTTTCTGATTGAATCACTTGAGACATGAGTATATACATGTAGCAGTTAATAAGCACATGTGAATCAATACTGGGTTTCACCTGTGGCACTTTGAATCAGCAGCTCATTAAGAATATATTGTCTAAGGGTGCAAAATTCAAGTAGCTCATTATGGATATCAATTACTAGATTATCCTTTTTCTTGTTTAAACTAATTCTATTCTTTTTGAAGTGTATGAAGATATCAACCAAAAACATGTTTCACTTTTTTTTGTAAATTCTTTTCTCACACTGAAGAATCAGATGCATAATTTTTCCATGCAAAGACTTTATCAAATCTGAATATTCTGGTATTATTCATCATCTTGTGCTTTCTCCAAATTATCCACTAAAAACTGAAGAATGACTCCAAACACACAAGATCATCAGTATGATATATTTCTTTTCAGATGAAACAAGAAATGTCAGAAAAAGAACCTTGTTTTTCTGGGATTTGAAGAACTTTACTACCAAATGGGTCACCTTTTGAATTTTCTGTCTTTAGCCTGATCCCACCAGGTCAAGGGGCATTGGATTTGTTCTTAATATCCTGATCAAAAATTCTCATGGCAGTAACCATAATGATAAAAATATGTCTCTCCAATTCAAGATCTTCCTAATGGTGCTGGCTGGTCTCATATAATTGTCTGTGATCTTCAGAGCTCACAGAGAAAACAATC
>LUKR01000050.1:22640-33925 GCA_019395275.1 Puccinia brachypodii | reverse complement strand
GACCACCGAGTCAGCCCTCAGATTGTTACTTGCTTCTGCCGATCAAGAGGCGGGGTACGATTACGACCAAGTTCATCTTAGCGATAACCCAGAAGTAGGTCTTCCCAGTCGCAGCCCCGTTAAGCTTTATCTCTCCCCAACGAGTCTTGAACATCCCTGATCTCTTTTGTGAGTCTTAGAGTGGTCAATCGCTGTTACCGCCTCTTGTCCGGGCCGAAGATAGAGAGACCGCCCAACAGCACGTGTCCAAACTGATAGCAAGCCTTGCGAAACATAACGCGAATGAAGCGGACCCAAAGTTACTCAGTGAACAAAATGTGCGCATTGCATTTTAGCTCGATTAATGTATCATTGACTGTTGCTCATTCAATTTTTTTTTCCTCAATTTAGGATGCAAACATAGTCATTTCTTTTGGTTATTATGTTGCAGGGGACTATGAGCAATGCTTGCAAACGATCCAAAAATGTACATTCGTCGTACCCGAAACTGTTGATCTCAACTTCGATAAATACGACTTGATCCTCCTGGTTATTGGTCTGACAGTCAAAGGCAGGCCATCGTTTTTTCTTCCTAAACTTGATCAACGTGTTTTAAAATCTAACCTTGTTTTTGTTATGTTTTCACAGCCCTGGCTCAACAGCACAATGGGGCGGAACCATCGGTTGTGCTAGAAGCTTATAGTCGAGTTATGGAAGTATACGATCTTTGCTTAACTTCTCTGTCCATTTCGGCTATGGATGAACTTCACAACGAACTGCATGGATGGGCAGAATTGGCAATGTACCGTGCTTGTGTACTGTCCCAAATCGTAACGTCAGCCTTTTGATTTTTTCCAAGCAACATTCTGTGGCCTCCCAGCTTATTTAAGAAGTCCATTAGACCAGGCATAGCTTCCCTCGAAATTCATCGATGCTACCACACACGCTCTAGATATTGGCCGTTGACATTTCGATTGAACAAGCGCGGCGTCATTCACAAGTCTTACATCAAGCTTTTGTTCATAACCGCTAGGTCCGATTCTTGGATATCAGCAATTCAACCCACCAATGAATATTCCGAAGTTTCGATTTCAGCCTTACAAGAGGGAGAGTTGGTCGCCGTCCGACCACATGGGGTGGCTTGGAGGTCTGAATTTATAACGATTGCCAAGTCGTATAATGCAATCCTTCGAATAATTACCACATTTCCTAAAGCAGGCTCTACAAATCATTTGGTGCTCGATTTTTGTGGTATGCTCTATGAGGGCTGGCAGCTTGGGGCTTTAGACCCTGAAAGTACTTCACACATTATCGACATGTTCCACGATGCGACGCGTAAGACGTTTCACTCCCAAAAAATTCTCCGTTACCTCGTCCAACTGTTAGATGTCAAACGCGATTGGGACGAAGCCGAAGCAGCTTTGGATCTCTATTGTCAATTACACATTACCGCCAGTGCAAATTGCAACTCGGGTTCCTCAGAGCTTGAAAACCCTCGCCCGCTGGTTCCCGGTGAAGCTCCACTGGGCGGTAGTGCCGAGATTCCGCCAGAGGAGAAAAATGGCGCAAGTGCCATTGTACAAAGCAGAGATACGGACGAAGATTTCATTCGGACCATGATTTACGGAGGCAGAATGTTGATCAAGTTTCTCGACAATCCTGAGAAAGCGACGAAGCTTTTGGATCGAGCTAACCTGGTCATGCAAACCACCAAAGTAGAAGGAGTACGCAAAGACGCCTACTTGAAATCGCGGCTCGCCAGGATGAGAGGGATTGCTGCCGGCGCATGTGCTCAAAAAGGTGAGTCGTCAGCATGAAAATCATGAAGCTTTTTTATTCTTTGGGTGTAGTTTGACTAAGACTACCAATTATCTCCCCAGCCGATCAAGAGACACGTCCAGCGCTACACGCCTCTTACCTAGAATTTCTAAGTGAGGCGGCTGAAAACGATCCTAGCTCGTTCGAAAATATGTATCATTTAGCATACGCTCAAGCGGAACTACGTGATATCGATTCTGCATTAGTATCAGCACGTACCGCGGTTGAAATCAATTCAAATCACACGAGCGCATGGCATCTCTTATGCTTACTAACATCTGCGTCCAAGGAATTCAAGCTAGCCCTAGATATCGCCGAAGTTGGTTTGGTGAATACTGAGGATCTTGACGAAGGCGAATCTAGGGTAAGAACACCTAGAGCTGGCTCCTCGAGCCTCAGTCGAGATTCGAGCCTTCCTGGAACACTGTTAACAGATGAAACACCGGCGGGTTCTTCTGAGTCATCGGCAGCTATTATCAATCCTACTAAACCGGCGGTTGGGTCAGTCGCCGATCCCTCAGCAGAGTCTGTGGCACAGGGTCAACAAGCGACTGGCGAAGGACACTTAGCTGTGCCGATGATCGTTTCAGCTCGTCCTAGTCCAGATAACTCTCTTACTCCAGCCCTCTCCAATTCTAGTCATCAAACTACTACTTCTACTGCGAAACTCGAATTTCCTGTCCTCAAAGCTGATTATCTGGAAGCTTCTATCCAGTTGAGGATGACTAAAAATATGCTCATCGAAGCCCTTCAAGGTCCTGAGGTCGCTCTATCCGATCAACAAACTCTCTTTGCTTTCTTTGCCCAAATCTACTCACAAATCCACACACAAGGTTTGACCTTTTTTTTCAACATATCCTTTTACCGTTTTTTTCTTTTGGAGCCAAATCTAGTCAGCTAAAGGAGAAATTCGGTTCGATTTTAGATTTGCTTCAAATGACTCGTTCTAAGTCGCATTCTCAATCCCATTCTCAGCCTCAATCCCAATCCCAATCCCAACCTCAATCTCAATCCAAATCGACTGGAACTTCTTCCTCACTCTTGCACGAGAGAAACTTATCTTCCACATCTCCTTCGACTACCCGCTCAACCACTCGTGGGTCTAGGTTGAAGGTCAAAAAACCGACATTTGATATGAAGGTATCTAGTTCAAGTGAGCAATTTTCCGCATCTTCTGAAAAAAGGAGACGAAGACTTATTTACTTACTTCGTTGTACATTTGTTGATACCATGTGCTAGTTCGACGTCGGGCCCACATTTCTCCCTCTATTCAATCACAGAAAGCGCGCTCGATATCAGGAGCGAATGATTTAGCAGCACTAACGAAAGAGATGGCGGATATAGTGATCAAAGAAGAAGAGAAAAAAGAGAATCTAGCGAATCTGAAATCGATCAAGATCTTACAAGATTTATGGTTGATGTCCGCAGCCACGTTCCGAAGATGGGGGAAGAGTAACGAATGTAAAGGGGCGATCCAAGAGGCAGAAACTCTGAATGGAGATAGTCCGGATCTATGGGTCCAATATGCTCTATATTCACTGTCGATCAGTGACTTAAATCAAGCGATCGATAGTTTGACTAAAGCCTTAGGATTCTCAGCTCAACATATTTCGGGGATCGTTCATATGGCGAGGATCTTAAAAGAGCAAGGATCGATCGAATTAGCTGAGGGGCTTTTAGACGTACTCACTCAGACCGTGGCTTGGGATATCCCAGAGGCTTGGTACCTTCTCGCTGAAATTTATCTCTCTACTCAACGCCTTAAACGTGGTAAAGATTGTCTGATTTTCTCTCTTGGTTTGGAAGAAACTAAACCGCTTAGACCGCTAAGACTTTGTTTACCTGCCTGTTTGTAATCTATCTAGAGCTTTCCTCTCACTTATTTCTGTACTACTTATTCACACCTCATTCTCATTTCTTCTTTTTTTTTTTTTAAAAATCCTTCCTCGCCGTCCCTTTCCGATCGTTCGCGTTGTCGCTTATTGGTTTTTCTTTTTCTCTTTTATTGACATAGACTGGAGGTATTTGAATTGTTATTATCAGTAAAATTAAATCCGACATTAGACTATTTTGTTCGTGTATATTTATACATCTACTTTTGTTATTTATATCTTTATGTTCTGGTACCGAAAAGTTGTTGCGTTGGTTGAGCGTCAGTTTAGCTGACAGGCAGCCAACTACCTTATTTCTTTCTTTTTTGCTGAAAAATATGTTCGCATGATCAGAAAAAAACTCACCCGAGTACTCCACAGCATCAGATCGGTATCACAAGCTCATCGGAGTTTGTTGCCGGTTTCATCCATAGAGCAGGAGGAGGAGATAAAGGAATTCCGCATTACATACAAACCCCGAACTTTGAAGCTGGTTGACGCGACCAAGCCAATCGCGCTTGAGGCCATGTATTCTGGTCTTGGCTAGTTATCGTATGCGTGCTCACTACACATATTTGATCGATGATGTTTTGCTGAGAAGGTCCACCGCTCGCCGCCCACCTGAAGCCTTTTGATTGTTAATGATCAGGTACAAATATACAAAGTGGCGTCAAAAGTTCCGAGGCCAAGTCCAGTGGGCTCAAGTTCGTATTATTATCCTCCGAGGCTCCGAGCTAGGCCAGACATCCATGTACTATTACATTTACAGACTCAGGCTATGCTCAATCAATGACGCGTCTTGGAATACACACACATGTATACGCGTCAAATGGTGCCCGACATCAGTGGCACTGAAGTGGCTTTTTGGGGTACATTAACATTGACCTGGGGGTGGCGGAGAAGCACTCTCGATTCATGTCATCATCAGAAATGTACATTGTAATATGTATGTATGTACAATTATATAGAATTAGATCAATGGATGAGAGTGGTGCATGGCTCTTGAAGATCAGTTTTTGCGACGAAAATCTTATCCAGTCGCGCGTTACATATTTACTTGCCACCTCTCCGAAGGTCTAGAGTGACATTTTTTGTTTCTTGAAGAAGGATGTAGAAATCTCTAGTCTCGCAATTATTACAAGACATGACTGAAGATGATGAGCATTATTAAGCTAAATCTAATCATCTGGATGGATTATGATTTGATAGGGAAACATTACAGCAACCTCTTGATCAATGCAAGGCGTGCGTGTTGCTGAGTGGTTGAAGTCATCGTGATTCCTACCGGCGTCGAGTATTCGGGATGGGAAGAGGGAATCCGCAAGCTGGAGGCTGGACCCACCGAGCAACGAAACAGACTGATATCCCAGCCATCATGTTGTCTATGTAGACTCTGGACACTACAACCTACGGTGTTGTACAAGTCGTCTCGACTCATCCGGATGCTGGATGGCACCTTGCGTGCGTGAGTGGCAGGCGACCATCGTCGGCCACGGCAACCGAACGCCTCTGATCGATCAACTTACTTGACTGACTCGTAGGTCGTTATCGCCGTCAGTAAGGAGCAGGTCGTCAGGCGCGCTGGAAATCGCTTGAAGGTGAAATCTTAGAATTCCTTTACAGGCCCTCTTGGAGATGGCCATAAAACCCACAAACCAGCCCCTACCCTTCTCCCCAGTCCTGACCCTTATCACTCGAACTCACACTCGGTATAGATAACTTGCTGCTACTGGATCACACATTAGTTACTCCTACTACACCCATCCGTGTGTTAAATTAAATTTATTGATATTGAACTCCTTGGTCAGAAAGGTCAAACCTTGCCTTTGACATCGTAGCTTTATTAACTGGTACGTGGCTCTTATCTTGATCGAGAGATATACCCGCCGGTATCAATTCTTAGACTTCTCTCTTTTTACAATCTTTCGATTGATTTAGGATAAGCTAAGTATCCTGTCAAGAGTCGAGATGAAACTGATATCGATATTAGCTGGTGTGATCGCCCTTCTCGGTATTTGTAAGCAATCCAGATCTTTGTATAACTTTAACCTAATGCTTTTCTTACGACCATCGTTTGGGATATTTATTTACCAACTCGTTTATTATTTCATAAACTTTTCAGTCGATGGGATTGATGGATTACCGGTTCATAAGAATCACCTGGAACGTCGACTGACCATTGGCATAGTCCCGACTAAAATAAAAAATGAGAAGGTCAAGAAAACAGATTATGAAGAAAAGAAGGGAGCCGTTAACCTGGGTCCTGGAGCGATCCTATGGGGTACGGACTTCGATTAAAGATTAATCATCACCTCAATTTTTTTTTCTCTTGCTCGCCTTCAAGTGTCTTATCTCTCTTGCCCACCTTCAAGTATCTTGTCTCTCTTTCTCGCGCTTGAGAAGGAAATCTTCCCTCTTCTCTCTTGATATATACCCCACTGGTGATCCCTTGGGATTTTTTTTATCGCCCATGATAGGTTTTCTTTATATTTTGTATGCCAAACGATATTTGTGAACACGGGTGTTTTTGTACTTCTCTTTGGGTTTCTTTTTATATTTAGTTTGGTCTACTTCTTCTGGAAAGAACTTCTTTTCAGGTATTCAATCTTATATACTACGAATTATTATTTATCTATGGAAAGTGTTCAAGGAGTACTACAACTCGATGGCATTTTGGGTTCTAAACCAGGGAAATCCATTATTCTCTTTTTTCTTCATCTGGGGTGATCATGTTCCAAACCTTTTTTTTATCGACGTAGGCAATTAAACGGTATGCGCTTTGTACCTCAAGTGTCTGACTTGAGGGTGCGTGGCTCCGGTGAGGGAAAAGTATGCAAGCACCAGTTTGCAGCTATTGACCGAAAGAGCTTGCGTTTCTTGACTGGTGCCTCCGGTGCTGCCTTCAGCAATCACGATGTTGAGGGAATCCATTTTCTATCCGCTGAGGAGTCTGGACTGATCTAGGATGGCCAAGGAACTTAGTCGGCCGCTAAATGCACCTCTAGCCCGAAGAGCACGAAGCTTCTCCGTAAGGGCCCCGCAGCCGCAGGGTCTCTACTGCCTCAGCCGACGCGCGTTCGCGCTACGCGCCCCTGCTGCGACGGTAATTTCCAAGGTGGCCCTCGGTAGGTTGTGAGCATGTCCCCATCACGATGCTGGGTATTCGACTCGTTTGATGGCCTTGCCAATGATAAGCCTACTGTGTACCCCTCAGCCCCATATGGACGGACTCGCCGCCGCCACTACACTGGCTTTTCCCCCCCGGTTTAAAACCGGTAGCTTAGGACGGTGCCACTCCGCAGCCGGCATCAAACGCAAGAGGGGACGATAGAGTTGACGGGAGAGCAATACTCACAAGCCCTTCAATGAGAGACGACAAGGTGTATCAAATGATGGCTTACTTCGCAGGAGGAATGAAAAAACATGAAATACTATATCATACTCTAATCACAACTGTTACCCATTCTAAATTTGTCCAAAGTTTTCCAAATTCTTTGGACATATACCATGTTCAAAATCCACCCCCTATCATGAGTAATAGAGTAGCGCAAGGCAAATGACTATCTATGAAAAGGTACCCTCTGTAGCAACTTGATGTATGCGGCTCTTGAGGTAGTTTCAGGTTTTTTGAGAGTGTCATAGGGATGAACACAAGTCCCGGTTCCCTACGATAAGTGAGCTCGCCCTCGTCGCATCTATTCCACCCACCGGAGGCTGGAGGGTGAAAGTTCGACCGGCAGAAGCGGGGAAGAGACGGACTCGAGGGGCTGGCGTCCTCGCTCACATGAACCTTGCAGGCAAGTGGTTGCTTCCTTTGGAAAGATCAAGAATCAGTTTCATTAAGACCAAGTGCTGTGTAAGTGTTTCATACGACCATCTCTTACGCGTTCTGTCATACCTATCCACCTGTTTCTCACTCGTTCCGGTATCATGTCTGACCCTGGATGGCCATCGGAGGCCTACCCCCCGAAAACCGCAAGATGGCGCCGCCCGTTCAAGCAATCCCCGTGTGGACACCCGGCCAAGCTTGCCACAACTCGCGCAGAGGCACCGGGACTGGAGAATCCAGGCAAAGGCAGGTCCCACTTGGGGGCACGTCGTGTAGATTCACCACGGGAAGCCCCGAGTAATAAAAGTCCTGCATGCAAGTTCTTGACTTGTTACTCGGAGCATGTTGTTGCCCGCCCAGTCGCCATCGACACACGTGGCTCCGAAGTGCCTTGTAAGCCTTTGGCCGTGCCGACAGAAATCACAACCAAAGGTTCAATGCGTCAGCCACAAAAGTGAAACAGCTACCTGAGACTTAAAAATGTTGAACTATCCTGAATACTTGCATTTTTCTTCTTCTACCCCCCGTTGTCTTGACTCAAGATTCGCTTCTGCATACATGAACAACAAGCTCCCCGAGTGGCACTAGTGCATCGGCTCCGCTAGAGTCTAGTATCAAGGCTTGATCACCACGATCCCTGAAGCAGTGCTGGTACTCTCTTGAAACTGGCCTCAGATAGGGATACAAAGAACACTTCAGATGAAGATGATCTTGTTGCTGTACTTATAAAGAATTCTCCCGAGGCTCTGCTAGCTAGTCCGGCTGGTCAAGCCTCAACCTGAGGGGGTCATAGTCGCTGCCACCAGGACTGTCGGAAATAAAAGGACGCTAAGTAAGGGCAGTGCGTTCTAACCATCCATCCACTCACATACCATCCTATCGGATTTACCTCGAGAAAAGCAAAAAAAAAAATGTCATCCACATTACGCTCCTTCGTATTTATTGCAGTCTACTACTCGGGTCTCTCCCAGGCAGCCTTCTCTGGTTCCCTCATTCCACAGCATGGGGTCGACTTCGTAACAAATGTGGCACATCCCCCACCGGCTTATGGCTTCGTCGCCAACCCCACACCTCGGTTCAGAATACCGGGTCATTCCCAGCCTCCCCGATCACCTTATGAAGATTTTCCCAACAACTACCATTACCCAGTACCTCCTCACTATTATAACTTGGATGGAGAAGAAATCGGAGAGTCCACCGACTCTTTACGATCTGATACCAATCGGTTCGCTCCCACTCCAGCTCCAGGTGAGGCCCCCACCGCGGGATCTACACCTGGCCGGTCCCTGCCGTCCGAACACATGGCCTCTCCACCAACTGAAAATACTCTCACCATAGCTCCCTCGCCAGCTTTTGGCGATCGCACTCCTTATTTTTCATACATTCCTAGAAAAACGTTGGCTAATCCAACAGAGCACCCCGAGTCTGTTCATCCTTGGACCCATGACTTCGATGATGCCCCCACGCCAGCTCCAGGCGGGCTGTCTACCCCGGGACCTACAACTGGGTCCATGGCGCTCGAACCCAAGACCCCCCCACCAACTCAAAACACTCTCAGCATAGCTCCCTCGCCAGCGTATGGCGATCGCACTCCTGATTTTTCATATATTCCCAGAAAAAAGAACCTTGAGTCTGTTCACTCTTGGACCAAGGACTTCGATGACTCTCCTGCACCAGCTGCAGGCGGGCCCTCCACCCCGGGATCTACAACTGGCTCCATGGCACCCGACCATATGGCCTCCCCGCCGACTGAAAACGTGCTTCATGTTTCTAAGGGTTACCCATATTATCCTACAATCCTCCCAGAGAACGCAGGAGCGCCCATCAAATCTTTCCGATCATACCCTAATTGGTTCGTTCCTTCCGGAGCTCCACACGACGTCCCCTCCCCGGCCATGGCGCCCGCATCTCTAAACACACTAGACACCCGCCTCCCCCGACCAACCAAGAAGGACTTCGTGGGCTATAAGGATTGGGATCACTTAATGACTCCGCCGGAATCTCCAGGCGTGCTCCCCACCCCGGCCATGGCGCCCGAATCTCTAAACACACTAGACACCCGCCTCCCCCGACCAACCAAGAAGGACTTCGTGGGCTATAAGGATTGGGATCACCTAATGACTCCCCCAGAATCTCCAGGCGTGCTCCCCACCCCGGCCATGGCGCCCGAACACTCCGTTCCCTGGCCATCTCTAGACAAGCTCAACTCTCTCCTCCCCCAACCAACCAAGAAAGACTACTGGGGCTTCAAGAATTGGCTTAATCGAGTGGTTCCCTCTGACTCTCCAGGTAATCATCTCCCCCCTCCCGCTTAATCATTGGCCCTTCCATTTAGATTTACTAACTTCTTCCGACAACCTGATTTATTCTCATGTAGCCCCCAGCCCCCATGCAGTCCCAGCCACAATATATTTCCAGGGCCGGCCAGAACTCATAAAGGCGGCTTCCCAACAAGGCGAAGCTCTCATCAAAGACCAAAGGAAACCGATATCTGCCGATAATCTAGACAGTTGGACAAAGCAGAACCAAGACTATCTAAAACTTAGCCTTGGCGAGCAAAAAGAAATCCGCACGTGGCTCGAAAAAAGCTACTTTGATGGTAATGCCAACCCCAAATCCAAGGCGAAGGTAATATCTTACATCTGGTCCCTACAGCAGTCCGCTGGAAAACGGTCAATCTGGTGGAAATCTCCTCTTGTCGAGGGGGGAAAAGCAGGAGAACTTGATTTCATCGACCTAGTAGACATGGGCGACACGCTTAAATTTTTCGACAAGAGTTCCAAGTTTCAAGTGTATGATCAAGACGTGGATCAAATTGCCAACCACTTGACCGACATTCTCTACAAGGACAGTAAGGGCGAACCTCGAAAGCAAGCTTTGAATGTACCGGAATTGATCTCGTATACAGACAGACAGGGTGTTTCGATGTATAAAGCTCGAGTGGGTCAAGTGATGAATGTCAAGTTGAGGAAGTTCACCCAAAAAACCGATACTCAGAAGGAGAAGGTATTGCAAGACACTATGCTGCTTGTTGGGTCCACTCCGTCAGAAATCATCGACAAGGCGCAAAGTGCCCTCAAGATGGACCAAGGATCGTTTGCTAAGCTTACCACTCCCAAACCCGGAGAACTCGGCCCCGCTAGCTATGACCGGATCGATCATGCCCTAGCCTCGTTAGAAAAGCCTTGAGATTGTTGTATCTGGTTTTGACATACACACAATTCTTTTTTATTTTTTTGCCTTTACGATAATGTGAATAGTTGTTTCAAAGTCGCTCTTTTCTTACTCATCATCTGCATCATGTCTCTCGTTCTGAACATAGTATCCGTATCTAGTCACTCTTTTCAATCTACACATGATTCTCATTGTTACTGGAAGTTTCTAAGTCCTCAATCTTGGTGGTGAAATCGGAATTTAGAAAGCAGAATTTAGAATTTAGCTTGCAAGACCGACTTGTAAATTGCCACGGGAAGTCCTCCACTGGTTTGTATATAGTTTCACAGCCAGCGCTTCTCTTTTTCAAATTTAAAAATCAAAAAACCATGGCGTGCCATTTTATCAACTCGGGCTTTTTGTTAATATATATCACCAGTTAAATTTTTCATGTGCGTCATGAGAGCCATTAAGCAATTGACCATAAGTGAGATAAGGCAAATCTTCGAAAAGAAAGAGGTCCGCCTGATAGACAGAGAGGCCTCTGCGTTTGCCATAGTAGAGTCACGCATGATTATTGACGTCCGCGTCAATTCCCTTTTGGAATGGTGGACATTTCGAATGACATCGGGCTT
>LUKR01000049.1:16000-33931 GCA_019395275.1 Puccinia brachypodii | reverse complement strand
AGAACTACTCTGATAAAAGAGCTTAGAGAGAACTCATTTTATTCCTCTATTTTAATCATCTTATTCCCTTGAAATAAAACTTATTGCCCCCCATTCTTGTGTACTGCTGTCACTAAAGAGACCCAGGCTCACAAACACTAAGAAAATAAAGAAAATAATGTGGTTAATCTCTTCTTCACAGTCTTAGAAGTGCTTATTGGTGATATCTAAGGGACTCAACAGGTAAGTAGGATAGAGGAGGGAGGTGTAGAAGGTATGTAGTCGTAATATATGATGTTTGTTAAGGGCTTTATTCAAAGGACTATTTAGAGGACTTGTTTCAAAGGACTAATCAAAGGACAAATATAGTACTATTGAGGACTAAAGGACTTGTGTAGGACTATTGAGGACTAAAGGGCTTATTTAGGAAAATTTAGGACTAAATGACTTGTGTAGGACAGTTAGAGGACTAAAGGACTAGCGTAGGACAATGTTTATATGATGAGTGATGGCTTTTAATAATTTAGATATCAATATGTTAGTTCTTGGATAAATTTTTGGATGCTGAAACACAGAGGAATGGATGGATTATTTGTAAGAAACAAGGTTGCCAAAGATGAGCACAAAATGTTATTTGGGTTATGGAGACATGTGTACTTGTAAGTTGTTTCTACTGATCATCATTAGGTGTTTTCCTTGTGTGTGCTCTTGTTCTGTAACTGGGTTGGCTGGTCCTTGTTGTGTGTGCCTTGATCCCTGATGCTGGTTTCCTTGTTGTCCAATTGTGTCTGATACTTGAGGTGGCCATAACTTGATAACTAGTAGGATTTTGGGGTTGGTGTGTGAGTGACATAGGGTAAAATTGGGTGTAGATTCTGATTGTGTAATAATATTCTATTATTTATTTCTCCTTGAGGTTGTTTGATGGTTATTTATAAATTAATAGTTGAAAATTAGAATCACCACAACGTCGAGACCCCACAACAATGTTGCTGGATCCAACATCTCACACAATCTGATTTCTGGAAGGTTGTGAGATCGGTGCAAGTTCCTGTCAGAATTTGAAATTGAAGCTTGAGCACGGGCCCTCCGCAGCTTGAACTGCAGTCAGTCTTCCTTACCTTGGGAGATCTCTGGATCAGCTTCTTCCGCATCTCAAACCGGAACCAACTCATCCAAACACCCTACAAGCAACAATTCCTCAACTAATCAAGGACACCGTTATAATCATAGTCTTGAGATCACCTGCAGCTTCATTCCAGAGTGGTGCTAACTTCCTTTTCCTTTTTCTGTTTTTTGTCATCTTTATTTATTCTGTTCTCAATACTGATACTTTACTCTAGTCTCTGCTGTTAGCCTGTTTTTTTTATTTGTCTCTTTTATTTTCATGATAAAAGTCTTGTTGTTGCTCACCAAAGTGGTCCTCTAGGTACATTTTCTTTCTTCTCATTCTCATTTTCTTTCTGTTTGTCTTTGTCTCTCTTTTCTTTGTGTCTCACTAACTGGAATGAAAACTCCAGTTTTGCCTCTATCTCCCTTAGTTCCCAGACTGGTTTAGTTTTGCCTGAATTTTCCCAGGGACCTTTCTTTCTTGGGACTGAATTTGTGGTTGAAGTAGATTGTGACCCAACATTTACATTGATCTGTTTGGGGATTTCTTCAAATACAACTCCCCCTCCTATAGGTGTAGGGCTGGAAGACCAAGCCCCGGTTGGACTGGAGGGTCAAACCAGGTTGGGTTTTTCAGAACCTGTTGACCTTTTGATTCACGGGCTAGGAGTTTTGGTGAATAACGGCTGAATTTGTAGAGATAAATTTTCTGGGCTCATATGAATTTGTACCTATGAGTCACAGGTATTACTGGATTTTTTCAAAATTGGAGCAATTCTGATCAAACCTTGATCTTCAGGAGAATCAGATGAGCAAGGGTTTGCTCAAGGAAGATTGTCTAGTGGTTTTGTTAACACCTTTGGGGAATTATACGCAAATACCATATTAGCCGGAGTATAATCCCTACTGATGATAACATGTTGTCTTGTTGCATTGAAAAACCGTAGAGCATTGGAGTGATTCTCATATCCAAGGCAGATTAGTGGTCGCAAAGGTTCAGAAATTTTCAACAGTGGCCTATGAGAGAAAAAGACCTTGTGACCAAATTGGCTCAATACAAGAGTTAAGTTTGGACAGCACACTTACTGGAGAATACCAGTTCAACACCCATACAACTTGAAGAATTTCTTGAGGTATTTTTCCAACGGATGACCAAGTAATATATGATAATCTAGCTCTGGATCCGGTTCTGATATGTTCATTAAATAATTGGTGGTGTTTCTTCTTGGAACTTGTCCTTAATACAAATTACCAACCCTAGGAAATTGATACACAATTCTTTGACCTATACAATTAAAAACATTTGATTTTTTCCAACCACCTTAAAACTGTGGTATTTGAGCTGGGAAACCAAGATCAGATTCCATGGGCCATTTGGAGCATAGAATGCCGGATATATCAGAATACCCCCCATGTTAAACTGTTGTACATGTGACATATTTATTCATCCAGAATAATTATTAATAGCCTTCATGATTGTTTTTGGATCAACGAGTAAGTCATAGTTGCACAGAGTAGTTTGTGACAAGCCAGAGTCTAGGATTAGTGTTTTGAGATCAGTAGCAATATTTAGTCCACTAGCATTTAGTTCATCCAAAATCTTAAATCCCAATTCATCATCCTTATCATATTCATCCTCAATTATATCCACATGCTCCTCCTCATTGTCTTCAACCAGATTAGCTTGATTAGCATACAGATTCTTCATATTTTGATTGAATAATCTGGTGGCCTGTTTGGATATTGCATTGTCTGTTTTCTTTGGTGCTGGTCTAGTTGGTGTCACTCCTCAAGAATTTCCTCAAGTCATTTTCCTCCTCAAAAGTTTCCACAAGTTGATGACAACCCACAAGAGCTAGAACTAGATTGAAAACAATCTGAGGGCAATTTTCCTTGTTTCTTCTGTTGCGACAAAAATAAGCCAAGTCCGTTACAATGCTTTCTTTTCAAGTATTTTCCAGAAGTAGCCTATCATATACTCCGACAAAGGTTAAGGCTTTAGATTTTATAGTGATTGAACTAAAGATGACAGATTATCATTGTATTGAACGCTCCTGAGTAACAACGCCGCCGCTAGTCCGGTAGTCATAGTCATAAATCCATAATTTGCCTTGATCAACATTTGCAATGCATTATACTTCTTTCAAAAATCCACAACATGTTCAGCCAAAGAATTTCCGACCACGTACAAAGTATCAATTAACGTAAATAATTTTTTGCAAAGACTAATGATTGATTTTTCACCACAGGTGGTCAATAAGGTGTTGATTGCTCCAACTGTATCTCCGTGATTTTCATTGATTACTGGCATTGCCTCAATTGATTGCTTGGAAAAGCCGGCCCAAGGACATGTTGGATGGGCCTGTCCAAGCAGTTGGTAGGCGGGAATATCTGCTTGGACAGCCACGTCCGACAACTGCTTGGACAGCCATGTCCAAGAAGTTCTTGGACAGGCTGGTCCAATAAGTCCTCGGACCGGCTCGTTTGAGCAATTAATCCACACAGTGTGGGTGCAGATCTTCAATAACATATTGATATAACTTATTCATTGCCCATGCCAACATTTGACAATAAATTGGTGTCTCATTATTTGATTTAAGCCATTCTAACTTCATTAAATCTTCATAGCCTTTAGCGGTGAAAATATTTTTGAACTGTTTCTTCCATATCAACCACATCATTGGATCTATCTGAATGATTCCCCATGTTCTTGATCACCTAGACTGAGAATAGTTTAATCTAAATTTAGACTTACAATTAGTGTTGCCAAGTAATGACTCTTGCTACCATGTAGGAATTTTGAGATCAAATACTTTATTGTAGCTAACACTAAAAGCTAATAGTAGTATGAAACTTAAAAATTAAAAATTAAAAATGAAATGAATAAGAATGGTTTTTTAGTTAAATAAAGAAAGGAAAGGAAATCGAGAAACAACATAATTATGAATAAAAGAATGAAATAATTATGTACCTTCTTATAGTTCTTAACCCAGCAACACTTTATGAAAATGAAAACACAGAACTCTTTAATGGAGATAGACAATAGATAACATCAAGCCTGAGAAATAATAAATGTTAGAGTTTGATATAACAATGATTTGTAAAAGAAGCATAATATGGTAATATATGTGCATTATAATAACTGGATTAAAGTTTGGAAACTTTAATCCGGTTATTACACTTGCAATATTCCTGCATATTTTGCTTTAGGGCCCCTGGCGCAGGGAAAATATGAAATCATCATTTCACACAATAAAATTCATCACATTCAGCGGCCATCCAAATACTTTTTTCTGCCATTGTAATGTCCCCTCTACCCCCAAAATAATCTGCAGGATTTTGACATTACAACATCCAAATTTTGGGCCGGCCAAATGGAGCCTAATATCCTGAGGACTGTAGGACTTTGTCAGCCCTCTGCTAGTCTACCAGACGCCAAGCAGCAACAAGGAGTATCAGATGCATCTCCACCGCAGCAACAAAGAGCCAAAGATATGTCTCCTCCATCTCAACAGCTGAAAAACATGACCTCCACCAAGGGAGATGGAGACAAGAGATGGTACTTCGCCATACCTTGGGGAAGTGAAGACCTATGGCATAAAAGCCGGTCCATATGCAAGTCACCATGTGTTTTGAAACCCATCAATTCATTGTGCCACTTAACAGCAAGTGTGAATGTATCAATTGAGTAAGCAGGAATAAAGCCTCCTGGACAGGGAGAATTTGAGCTTTAAGTACTGGGCTCTCTCAGCAGAAGAGAAGGCCCCCAGATGTAGAAACCATGCCTGAGCATTACTTATATTCAAGACTTACTCTTGAATCAGTGATTGGGGCTATCAAATCCCTTATATTCCTTTTCCCACCCTTTTTATCTTGGCTCCTTTCCATCTTACTTAGCTATCTTACCTTTGTCAACAAGTATTTCTAGCTCTTATTTGATTTACAGGTAAGACAGTACTCCCTACTTTTTCCTTCCTCCACCTACTTGGGTCCCAGACCCCGCAGATTGTTCTCTACCAGTCCCTCTAAGTAGAGGCGCGGCTTGCCTGAGTAACCCCCACTTGTGAGCTGATTGTGGTATTATAAGCACACTCAGCTTGAGTCACCACTCATATTGTAAAGTTGTTCCTTTGCTCCTGTACAGAGACTAATCCTCTCTCCCAACCTTTTGGAGAGATCTTCATTCAGTGTAATATCACTAAAGAGGCCTACCCTGACAGAATTCAAGGACTAAAGGACAATTTTCTGATGACTCAAGGACTTTGAAGGACATTTACTAACTGGGCTTCTATTCAGGGCACTTCAGTAACTTGAAGGACTAAATATTCAGAGGACTGGAGGTGATGGATTTTTCATAGACTTACAGTTGATAGGTTGCTTGTAAGCTGGGGGGGAGTACTACAAGGAGTGTGAAGTTTTTGGAATAATATTGCCAAAGAAATAGGACCAGACTGACAAACAAAAAATAAGGTTAGAAACTTAGAAACAAAAATATGATGATAAGTTGAAATTTAAGAAAAAGAAATATACCCAAGAAGATAATTGATTACATAATTGAACAGGATAGGACACTTGGGTGTATATAGGACAATATGACTGAGAGATGGTAGAAAACAAAGAGATTATGAAAAGGAAGTTAGCTGTCAATCTATGATGAGCGGTGATATCTTTTCTCTCACCAACTTTGGAAAAAGCACTTTTTGGTGAAGAATGTGAGGTAAGTTTGATGTTGAGTTGATGAGCTCGAGCTTTAGGTTGTCGACGAGAAGGAGTTGATTTGAGAGCAAGATTCGGATTTGAGCAATGAGAGATGTTGATAGTATTAAGAAGAAAGAAAAAGAAACAAGGAAGAAAACAAAGAAGAAGAAGAAAAGTAAAGAAAATTTGAGAGGTGTAAGTCAGATCGGAGGAGGTGTAGATTGAGCAAGGAATGTTTAGTGAGGTAAGTCGACGTAAGTTGGTGAAGAAGGGAAGGTCGTAGTTTGACGAAGTTGTTGAGGTGAGGATGTTTTGGAGTGAGTGAGGAAGTTTAGGATTCAGATTTAAAGATGGTAAATTTTAGATATGTTCACAGGCAGTCCACTCACCCAAAAAATCTGGAACTTGTTCCAAAGGATTAGCTTTGGTAGTGAAAGACTCCCTGGCTGATAGAAAGCAAATTCATGATTTCTATTTCTACATTCATATTTCTAAATTCAACCCTTTGTTTGGTTGTGAAAAACAATCACCATCAGGTTTTTAGTGCCAAGCACAGTTGAGATTGAAGAGGACCCCGGCAAGCCCCCTAATAGGGGGGTGTTGAAAAAGTCTGGATTTTGACCAAATTCATACCTGTTTTCTGGGACATTCATACCACTTTCAAGAGTATGCTCAGGCCAAAATCCCCCAAAAAGAAGGGGTTCCCCAAATTAATTCTGATTTTGGGGTTAAATTCCGGATTTTACTGGTTTTGACCAGTTTCACATACCTAAAATGTGCAATCTCAAGAGCACCTTTTTGGCCCAAAATGAAAATTCATACCCTTTTCAAGGTTCTTCAAGAGTATGTTTTTGTGATTTTTGTGATTTTTGCATACCTTTTTCAACACCCCCCTATTGGGGGGCTTGCCGGGGTCCTGATTGAAGCTTCAGAAATGCAATGTGTTAGGAATTTAGGCAACAGGGAGTCATCCAGTTATGGTCAAAGGAATTAAAAAAGGTTTTCCAATAATTGTTCTTGTGTGACCAATCTCTTCCGGAATCGGTTTCAACTTGGCCCTCCAGGAGGTGACGCCAACCCTCCCTCAATACAAGCTTCTAGCACGGATGATAAATTAGATGGTAGGCATTCAGACTCTTTCTACTTCAAGAACCTCTATTGTGCAATAAACCCGGTTTGCCATTTGATGTTCATCACCTGGCCTCGCATCATCATCAGACATATCATCGTCTTCGTCCATATCCTCCCCTGCCTCATCGCCTTCTTCTGAATCATCAACTCCCTCTTCCGATCCATCAGCTTCGCGCTCTGGATCACCCTCCCCCCACCCACTTCTTCCTCCATCTCATCATCTTCCTCTCCTAACTCATCATCGTCTTCGTCCGTATCTTCTCCCAGCACATGTACCTCTTCCGCTCTCATGTTTGTAATCCAAGTGTCATGATTCTCCGTGAAGGCTTGTGTGCTAACACCGTGAAAACACATCCTTCGCACTTTTGCCACCCCCTTGGTGTTTCTCGGTCTTCATCGTTCCCTACGATTCAATGACCCGGAGACCAACCGTTCGTTTTTAAAACAAGAAACAGTTGTTTAATCGTGAAAGATATAGTTAGTAAGAAGTCACGCCTGACTCAAATATGATAAAGATGAAAACTAACAGATGTGAGAAGCGCGGATGGAACAGCACTTCAAATTGGGTAGCCATCGTACGCATCCATCGACGCCAAAGGGAGCACCTGGTTGGGGACAAAGGAGCGGACAAAGGAGCTCAGCAGGAAGCTCATTATCTTTGGTCTCTCTCCAGCTCGAAAGTGCTTTAAAAAACGTGCGATCGGGTATCTCGCAGCGTTCCCAGGAAAGCTTCACAATCGATGGAGGCAGGAGGCTAAATAAATCGGAACCGGCTAAAACGCCAGCGATGGATAGACACTTGAGCTTTCTCAACGCAGGGGAAGTCCTGAAAACGATGTCCAACAACCCGCAATTTCTTTCAGGTTCATCTGGGTTATCAATCGCCGTAGAAGAGAAAATTCAGTGCCAATTGTGTCCCACGCCAACCTTCAAGGATTCCAGGTCTGGGCTAGTGTATTCCTTGAGAATTCGGCATAAGCCCGGCCGATCGAGTTTGATACTGGGTCCTGTCATATGGAGCGTCCTCATAGTGTCTCGACAACTATTCAACATACATGAGAGCTCCTCCTCGTTTAAATCAAACTCCTTCAAGATGATTGTTTTCAGGGAGCAGTTCAGTATGGGTATCCTTTTGTAAAGAGTCTCGTTCAACTCAATCAGCCGGCTTGGGAGGCTAGGGAACTCGACCGTCTCCAGAAAACGCCATTTGGGGAATAACCGAGCGAAGATTTCGTCGGCAAGCCATTGGAATGTCGCACTACTTTGGTTCGAGTTTTTGAGAACGACGAAATCTTTGATAAGGGGTCGACTTGCCAAGGCCTCTAGGATGGGTTCCTTACAGGGACTCAAGAATGTGGTCTCGATGGCGATATTCTGGAGCATTGGACAGCTTCGGAGGATGTCACAGAGCAGAAACCCGCCACCTTTCCCCATTGAACACAAGCCGGGCCACAGAATTTGTAAAGAACGAACGTGTCTTGCCAATCCGCTCATCGGGACAGGGTTGAGTCCTGATTGATCTCGTCGAGTAGTGCAAGTAAGCGTACGGTGGAATAGGTGGGCCTGCCATTGATTGAATAGAGCCACATTTGTGAAGAGTGCTTCCTGAGCGCATCGTCGAAATGTGGGGCTAACCAAACAGAGCGGTAGCAGGGAGTTGGATGGAAGACCTGGTCAGACAGAGGGATTCATGTTTAGTATTTGTGATTCTTCTGAAGCCTTTTGTGGAAGGCGGCTCACGCTCTGGCCACGTAACGTGAGGCTGCTGCAAAAGTGACGGTGCTATGTCAGTTCATCGGGAATTTCACATTCGACTCATAATGGAAATGTGATAAGTTAGGATAGAATAGACTGTGTGAGGGGGGGGGGGGCTCTGAGGGCTGAATATTCACCGCGTTGTTGTTGATGCTATCGGGGAGGTGCGTACTAGAGAGATAGGCATAGTTTAAGCTATTGTTATGTTATATTCCAGATGAGGCCTGGGTCTCTGCGGGATGTCTGCTATTTGATTGTGATCCAGGTCATGATGTTGTTTGTGCTGGCTCGTCTGAGCGGGGTGGATGATGTGGTCGACTATCCTCTGGACCAGCTCGGCTGGTAGGTCGGTTAGCTTGGCCATCAGTTCGCTTCAAGGATAATTGTTGCATGTGGCCAGGGAAAATCTCGCCAAACTTCAAGTGGATTGTATCTCTCACTCAGATACAAGGGTTATAGATTGTGCGTATCTCACATGCCTCGCCTCGCCTTATAGGTAGGGTCTCGTAGCCCGCCGCCCGAAAGCTATGCGCCAAGTGCATCGGCACATATTTAAGCAACGCCGAAAGTCAAGTCAGCCGACCCACGGGCAATAATCGATTGACTGCGGTACGGCAGAACTTGTTTCTCCATTCGGTCTCTGCAGCCCGCCGATGAAGTCCACCAAGCTGGCGATACATACATTTTTGTCTCGGCCTTGGTCCTTGGATCGCATTCATCTCCATAGAGGTACGCCATCCTTGCTGATCACAACCGAGTCGGTGTTGTCATGCTACTCCGCGAAAGCCTGTGGCCCGCATCCTGCTTCAGCGATAGGCTCGGAGGCGAATTCCTCGGGCTCCACCAGAGGAAACATTTCTCCTGCTTGGGGGCGATTTAAATATCAGTCGGAGGGACACACCCAATCGCAATGTCCATCCTCAGTTGCTGCGTCTCAACGACATTCAATCACCGAGCTGCCCGCGAGGAGGTTCCCTTGTCACCGAGACTCCATTTGACGTTCGTCGCACATGTTATTGGACAGAATGTCCTCAGATGATACAGAGCATGCATTCACGTCTGCTTGCCTGACCTCCCCTTTTTCGTTGTCACTTTGGTTATTACTATCTCTAGCATATCTGCCCTACACGCTCTCTCCACAATCAACAGTTCCATCTTGCCACCATTTGTACTTTTGCGTTACAATACTCTCTTTGAGTTTCATGCCATTCAAGGCTTTGAGAAACTATCCATACACGCTAGCAGCGACTCTCAAAACGAAACAACTCTTTTGAATCCTTCCTTTCTTACTGCAATCTCTTCTAGCTCGGATCCGTCAGTCGTTGCCAGACCAATTCTTTTCTGGTTGGTCGATTTTTTCTTTTTTGCTCAATGCCTCTTGCAAAGCTCCCCAGTTTCGCCTCGAGCTTCGCAGATTCTTTCAAGGTTCGATGGCCTTGGTCCAACTCATCAAATTCCTCAAGTGGCACAGGCTCGCAAAGCTCTTGGGCTTCCGAAAGCAGTGTCAGCCAAACTTCTTCAGCGGGTGCTCGCCGTCGAAAGTCTTTCATTCCTCAAACATTGGACTCTCACAGTCAGGATACCTCTCAAGCAAGTTGTTCGCCTTATTACTCGAGAGAAATACACGAATCATCTGGTTCTCATACCAGTGAGACAGAAAGTTTCCCGAGAACGTATCAAGAAAGCTCAAATACATCCCAGGGGACTCGTCGTGAAAGATCTGACGAATCATATGGCCAATCATTCACCATCTCAAGTAGACTCAAGCGTGCCATTTTAGCCCCAACCAAATTACAAACTGCCATTGGATTTGTCATACTGGTCAGTCTCTCCTTTCTCTTCTGAGTCAGGAACCACATCCGAAAACCAGAGTGAATCATTGTGGGGTGAATTTTAACGTTTTGTTTTTGTCCAAAACAAAACATTAGATCATCGTCGTGGCCAGTATTGTGATTGGACTGGTCCTTGGATTGCGGAATGTCTCCCTTCAGGATAGTTTACGGAATCGAATCAATACGATTCCTGCGCGCATCCCCAACTCCAACGAATCGGTCATCGGACATATCAAAGGCCAGCCACCCCAGAAACGAGAGTTCTTTTTTGTGATAGATGAGCGACTTGGATTCTCTGATGGGGTTGAAAAGGCAATGATCGTGGCAAATGGTGCGTAGTATTCACCGAAAATAATTTTGGATTGGATGCTGATGGTCACGCATTTTTTAGGACAATATCCTGGCCCAATAATTGAAGTCAACCAAGGAGACGAAGTGGTTGTAAATGTCAAGAATAATTTGGCACAACCAACCTCTATCCATTGGCAGGGCTTAACTCAATCAGGAGTAAACTACTTTGATGGGATCGCTGGTGTAACAGAATGTGGAATTCCCGGTTCGCATCAGTTGAAATTGAATGTTATGAGCCAATCAAAATCTGTCCGATAATCCTAACGTTTCCTTATTCACGCCAGCCGGTGAGCAGATGGCTTACAGGCTCCACCCTGGGTCTTTCACAGGAAGCACTTTTTGGAAGGGAGGATATGGCACACAAGCAGCAGAAGGTCTCACGGGAGGTCTAGTGGTCCATCCCAATCACTCGAACACTTCCATCACTTACGATGAAGAAGTTCTGATACATTTGAGTGATTTGTACCACGAGAACTCGAAGGTGTTGACTGAAAAATATATGTCGGTGAGCTTCTTGGCCACTTGAGATATTTGCGGCATCCATCAGCGGCTCTTTAACAGTGCACCGAACTTTTCTAGGCCGATGGGATAGGAGGGAAACCCGGAAATGAGCCGGTTCCGGATGGTGGCACCATCAATGGTATGGGCCAATATCCCCACAGAGCAAATGGCGAGATTATATTCCCAAGTTATCACAAGGTTATCGTGGAAAACCCCAAAAGGTTTGCTTTATATTCACTTTGCGGAGCCATTCCCAAGCAAATCAGATTGTAATTTGAAAGACCTACTCATTCTGATCCTACTTTAATCTCGCTTCCGTGAAACTACAGGTACAGACTGCGGTTAATCAACACGGGCTCAATGGCGCCGATCGTATTCAGTGTGGACTCTCACAACTTGACCGTCATTGAGGCAGATGGAATCGAAGTGGAGCCCATCACCTTTACTGGGGGAATACAGGTTGAAGTTGGACAAAGATACAGCGTGGTTCTAAACGCTGATCATAAACACCACGAACAATATTGGATGCGAGCCACTTTGGTCGCCGATCAGTTTAAGGTACTTCGTAGCTTCAATCAGTATCTATAAAGTATATTTGGAGTAGTAGTCTGACATGACTTCCTGGTCACTCTCTAGTATGATAATCCGGAATCTAAGCACGAGATCCTTGGCATCCTGGCTTATGGAGAGGGAACGGAAGGTGTTCCGCACCCCACAGATCAAAAAGAGGTCATTGAAGTACTAGACTCCAATCGCATTCGCCCCCTGGTACCTGAAACCCCTCCGCCAGCTACTCAGTAAGCTACCTAACTAAAGACTATGTCTTGAATTTATCCCATTTTGACCAGTTTTTTTCCCCCCTTTGTGGTAATTTTCAGAACCTATACAGTCGATTACTCGCTTGGCCGATCCCCAGGTGGAACCACCGGTAAGGCCCTGAAGTTGTTTTCTGAAAAACGCACTGGCTGACGATTTTGTGTGCTTGATGTTCCGTAAAATCATGTTTAGTTGGGATGTTCAACTCAACCGTGAGTGGTCAAAGATTATTGTTTCGGAACCCTTTCCTCACCTACCGCTGACACGCTGGATATTTTACATAGATTTGGATACCTTTACTTCCCAGTAGCTCTCTGATGACAAATCTGGGCGACGGCAAGGAGGGGCCATCAGTCCCTGCACCATATCAGTTTTTGCTCTCCGTAGACAAGCCAGAGGTTGTTGATCTAATCATCAATAACTTGAGTGGAGGTAAGATTACCGATGTTTAATGTTTCGTGGCTATGTCATTGACCATTTCGTGCATTGTGTTTCTATCTCTGATTTAACAGGATCATCCACCTTTTCTTTGAACGGACATCGACCTTGGATCATTGGAAGCGGCGTAGGAAACTACCATGGGGACTGGGCGCAAGCTACAACACCTCCCGCAAATATGTCTGGTCCCCCATCTGGCGGCCTGTCGACGGGGCCCGCACCCGGAAACAACTTGATTGATTCCCCACCCAATGGCTCTTCACCTGGTACCACATTGAATGACCCACATAGCAATTCCACTGCCACACCTCCCATAGCCTCTTCCGGCAGCGCCACTCCCAATCCGAACGCAAATCATCCAGATAGCTCTAAATCTGGCCACCCCACCACCCCACCAAAGCCACAAAAAACAGGCTCTTCGAATCGTGTTCCTCGTCCTAAAAAAGATCAATCCAAAAAATCACCTAAAAAGTCAGAAGGTAAAAAGAAATATGACACATCATCCGACCACTCCAAATCCCATAAACCTCCCTCGAAGAATCCAACGGCTACCCTTCCGGCGACTTCATCGCCTTCACCCTCCAGCTCTTACCTGAGGATTCATGAGTTGGGGGTTCACGAACCGTACAAAGCGACTTACTCAGACTCTTGGGGGAATCCTTATGGTCAGGAAAATAGTAACAGAGGAGGGCAAAAGTCTGCTTACAAAAGGAGTAATCGATTCAAAATCCGACGGCAATTACCCAAATCAACTTCACCGGCGGTGATACAGTATGTTTTGATTCCTATCTCAAAGAATGGTCAAGGGATGAAACCACTTACTAACCTTTCCATTTGTTCTAGGCGCGACACCTTTACTGTCCCCAAAGATGGCTGGGTTAAGATCCGGTTTTCGACCGATAACCCGGGAATGTGGCTGCTTTCTGATCAAATCCAATGGCACCTAGCTGCAGGAAGTGCGATGCAAATCTCATCGCGCAAAGCTGAGTGGCCCAAAGTACCAGATGAAGTGCAAAAGTTTTGCTCATTCCCTCAAAAAGTCATGACTTGAAATGGAAAGGTTAAATCTTTGGTAATACCACTTCAAAGTCATTAAGCCTCAATTTCAGGTACATTGGACTCGAATGCTTTGTATCATTGTCCGACATTTTTGTATTTAGGTGTGGACAAAATAACCATTGTTTTGTAATTTGACACATTCACTCTCATTTAAATGTAGGAACATAGATATGTAGAAACCTTGTAGGCACTTGATATTTCAGAAAAAACTAACTCCATCTTTAAAACCATTCTTTAAGATTTTAATCTATGTAGAAATATGAACATTTGGGATTGTTGCCTTAAGAGAAAATTGACGCGGAGAAAAGAAGGAAAGAATGAGACAGGTTTATCATCAGACCACTATAAAGCAGCAAGCAGTTGCGCATGCCACTTGACTGTATTTATTTATGGATAAGTAACTTATTCAAGTGACATGAACATCATGAGATTTGCTTCTGTCCACATAACAATCTCCCGGTTGAATGATTCCTGAAATCAGGATACTTGGATGTGAATGTTTCTTGAGCCGACCAATCGACCAATGCATTGTTTGAAATTAAATCCGTCTAGTGTTTGTTTTGGATCAGACCAGGGGAAAATATGATATGGATGGCCCTCTGGATTAGAACACGCCAGTGGATTAGATCATGAAAGCATAACCCTCATCAACACATTTTTCATGATTTGATTCATCAAGAAACCCCGCAAGGTTGGATGAGGCTGCCCACTTGCACTGCCCATATCTTCCCCGGCACAGCTTCTGCTTCAAACCCAGGCTGCTATCTTTTGAACCATCTGGCTCGAGGCCCCTTCGATGGATGCAATTTGGGGGTTTATCCATATTGAATATGCAATGTCAAACTCCAGGCGGAACCCACTTCCTGGGCATATCTGGCCCAAAGAAAGTAGGAAATCAACCGCAACCGCGAAGAACAGCGCCAATTTGTCCAGAAGTGATGTCCGATTTTATCTTCACCATCGACAGCGAGGACGAGGAAACCGTGCCCACCGTCCTGTCAACCAAGCCCAAAAAGCCCACTTCTACAAAACCACCAAAGTCGAAAGGCAAAAAGGATGAAGAACCTACTTTGGAGCTTAATCCTAATTTCTTACTCGACGGACTGGGGCTGGACCCAGATTCGAATGCTGAACAGAAAAGCGCCCGATCTAGACTACTGGTGAGTCCACACATCGCTATCCCAGCAAGCCAACCAGATAACATTTAACAAAGGTCTAATAATACTTCATTCCATATCAGACCGAATTCGAAGATCCTCTGGAACGATTCAAGAAGAAAAACGCTGTGCCGAGGGTATCCATTGACGAAATTGTAGCAAGACATAAAAAGTCAGCTGATCATCAGGATATAAATCTCGATGTACTAGAGGATTGGGAGGAGGAGGATAGTGAGGAGGAGCAAGAAGCTGAGACGAAAGATGATGCTGAGGAATTATCGTCTAATAGTGACGAGGATCTTGACGAGGCAAGTAATGCAAGCTTGAACGAAAGTGATGAAGATGAAGACGTAGACTTAGACAACAGCGATGAAGATGGGGGTGAAGATCAAGATGAAGATGCAACTCACCCCGAAGATGGGTCAGACAGTGAGGAGGAGGATTCTCACTCAGCGGATGACCAGCCACTCGAAGAAGAAACGGAGAAAAATGGAGATGCCGAGACTGAAAATCAAGCAGCTGCCTCAAAAGCTTACTACGACCAATCAGTTGGTCCATTTGGTCCAGCTACTAAGGAAGAGCTCATGAAAGATAGCCACGGCAAGTCTATTTCCGGCCCATTTTTCCGTGATTCAATCGTTAACATCTTCTCTTCATTTATTTCTGCTTCCATTCAGACCACCCCTTCTCCTCTTTACCTAGCGCCGCACCTCTCAGCCGAGCCGTTCTTCTAGGGCTATCTTCAATGTCAATCACTAGCCCTACTCCGATACAACGACAAGCAATTCCACTAGGACTTCTTGGCAAGGATTTAGTTTGCTCGTCTGTGACCGGATCTGGGAAAACACTCGGCTACATGGTTCCCATTGTGGAACGATTGATTTGGCGAGATAAGAAAGGTGGTGGAAGAACACGCGTTATGATATTGACTCCCACTCGTGAATTGGCCGTTCAAGTCTATCAAGTCGGTAAACTATTAGCCAGATTTACCGACCTCACATTCTCTCTGTGCGTCGGAGGCATGGATCTTAGAACTCAAGAAGCCGAATTGAGAGAAAGGCCAGAAATCGTCATCGGTACTCCTGGCCGTGTTATCGACCATATCCGGAACACGCGAGGTTTCTCACTAGAAACATTGGAAATCTTAGTCATTGACGAGGCTGATCGAATCTTGGAGGAAGGTTTTCAAGACGAATTGGAGGAAATTATCAGAAACTGCCCTCACTCGCGGCAAACGATGCTTTTTTCAGCTACAGTGAACGAGTCAGTGGCCGATCTAGCCAAACTTTCCTTGAATAAGCCTGTCCGAATCAAAATTGATCCACCGAAATCTACAGCGGCTGGCCTGACGCAAGAGTTCCTTAAAGTAAAGGATAGTTCAAGCAACAAGAAAGCTGCCTCTCTCACCGATTTGACCAGACAAGCCATCTTAGTCACTCTATGTAAAGCCTCAGCTTTTAGCAAAGGGCGCACGATTATCTTTTTTAGGAGTAAGGCAGGGGCTCATCGAATGAAGATCATCTTTTCATTGTTTTCTCTCAAAGCCGAAGAACTCCATGGAAATTTAACTCAACAGCAGCGGCTAACATCTTTGCAAAAGTTCAAAGACGGTCAAACTTCCTTCCTTTTAGCGACCGATCTTGCAAGTCGTGGATTAGATATCAAAGGAGTCGAACGAGTCATCAATTATGAACCCCCGACCCAATATGATGTGTATCTACATCGGATCGGTCGAACTGCACGAGCTGGAACGAAAGGCAGTGCACTCACATTGGTTGGCGAGTCTGATCGGAAATTGATCAAAGAAGCTCGAAAGAACTGTCTTGCTACCCAAGGTGCCATCAAAAATCGTCGACTGGATCCCAATCTGGTCAAAGACGTCAAATCAGAACTCGAGAAACTATCCTCTACGATCGGAGAGATCATCGAAGAAGAGAAGGAAGAAAAAGAATTGAAAAATACCGAGATGCAGCTGAAGAAAGGCCAGAATTTAATGGAACACGAAGAGGAAATCAAAAGTCGACCGGCCAGGACTTGGTTCCAATCGGAGTCAGACAAGAAAAAATCTAAAAGTTCGTTACATGACTCATATCATTCAATCTTTCAATAGAGTGTAGTTGCTGACGTTAGACCTATTATCGTAGAAATCGGCACCACTGCTCATACGGCGAACTTTGCGAAGAGCGAGAGTTCGGCTCTACCTAAGAAGACCGCAATCAAGAGGGATCGATTCGATGGACTTTCACGGAAACAGAAACGAAGGAAGATGGGTCAGGAAGAGGATGCGAAAGAGCGGATATTTTCAGCTGTCAATTCTTCGATCAGAGCTTCCAAGAAAGCTCAACGACCGATCAAGATCACCGCCTCTCAAGCCGAACAGGATTCTCATCTACTTAAGAATCAGAAGCAGAAGAGGAGTAAATCTAAAGAGAAAAAACCTAAAAGTACTTTTAGCGTCGATTTAAAAAATACTCCAAAAGCTTCGTCGACTCCTTCCTCTAAACCCAAAGCGTTCAAAAAGGCTAATACACTCAAGTCTAAAAGTGGAGGTGGTAAGCGGAAATCTAAGTAGGACGATTGTCCCCCTCGTTTTTCTCAGTTGTCTTCTCCTACGTAGCATCCATGTATTCAGTAGTCTGAATATTCTTGATTTAAGAAATACAAGCCTGCCACCAATCCCCAACTTGGCTTGTAAATACACGTCCATGGTGATATTTTACCGGCTGGCATCGCAGATCTGAGTTCGCGGTGAGGATACCAATTGACGATACCTCTAATCTGAGGTTCAACCTTTCCTAACCGTTTGCCATGAAAAATTTGTGGGGAAACAGTGCCATGTGCTGGGACTCCAGAATCACCCTACTGACACTACACTTGGATGACAATGGCCCCTTCGTTCACATCAGGGAGTTTTACCGCATTGGATTGAGTGTATGGGTGAACCTATTGCCCTCAAACTTTTGTTATGGTTGTGAGGCTTGTTCTACCTAAGCCACCCTTGCTGAGTAAGAGTGTCTCTCAGGGATCTCCACCTTTCAACGTTAAATAGACGACGGGGGTCGGCTCAGAACTGGACGGATTCCTGGGGGGGGGGGGGGGGGGGG
>LUKR01000049.1:5204-15523 GCA_019395275.1 Puccinia brachypodii | reverse complement strand
GCGGCCTCGCTCTGCTAGCATCGCATTGGGCGGCTGAGCCGAGACCCTGGGCGTTGGGCTCACCTCACTCAACAAAACATTTGGTGGTGATGGCTGGAGCCCTTCTGGCCGGCCTTCCTTCGCGAACAGGCAAGTACAGCTACTACCGGCCTATGCCGCGACTTGCCGACCTGCGCCGACGCTTCCGGGCGCATACATACCGCCGTGCATGCATGCATGTATGCGGAGCCGGAATTCGCATTGTTGGCGAAAATAGCTCACCCCAGGGGCTCGGTTGGCCCACGCGAGCCCCCGGGCCCCGGGGAATGGCGATGCAGGCCAAAAGCGGAATGCGGGGGTTGGCCGCTAAACCCACAACTTCACACCACCGCTTGCTGTCTGTCAACCCCTCGTCGGCTCAATCCCCACAACTCAGCATACGATGGAGGCCGTCCAAACTCAGAAAATTCAAAGTCAGAACCCAGAAAAAATCAAACCGTTCGTACAACTTATCCACTTTCAGCCTCACCCTCTGACTGTTTTTTTCGAACTTTTTCTGATTGAATTTCATTTTTTTTTTTCGTTGGACGACCTCCTAGCTGTTGCGCCTGTCCTGAAACGAAGCGGGTTCGAGATGATTGTTTCCTTCGATTTGGACCACCCGATGAATCAAGTAAGTATAAATTTAGAGCAGAAGGGCCTAGTCATGCCCGATTTCTCTTGGTCATTCTTCATACATCTAACCGCACCGTGCACAACCCAGCACACCACCTCAATCTTTTTATTTCAAGTGTCTGACTTTGTCCTTCATACCCGGTATACAGAAGAATCTACAATCAAATGTGCCGAGTTAATCGCTGCTCACCGTGCTTGCATGGCTCAATACGGCTTCCAAATCTAATCAGACCTGAACCTCCAATTCAAATCATCCCTACTCTTTCCGTCATTGTCTATGGTTTTTTCTTCTTTTTTTGCACGTATATTCTTTTCGGGGAATGGAGCGAATTCTCCAATCGGGACAATATCCTGATTTTGCTGGAGACGGTATTCTCCTGTTCATGATCTCACCTCCCGGCTTTCCTACTCACATCATCACTACAGGATCGACACATCTAGGTCTTGGTCTGAATGAACACGAGCATTTCAACGCTGGCTTCCTAAGAAGAAGAAAAGCCGGTTTAATCCTTCATATTTTCTTTCTTCTTCTTTTTTGTAGATCAAACCTCATCCTGTCGATCAATACTATGATATCTCTACTACTTAAAAACCAATAATTATAGAAAATCATGTCTCATTAAGACCACCCTCCCCACTCATCTTCCACAAATATCATTTTGCTTGTTGATCATTCATATACTGTTGTGTTCCCCTAGTGGTTGTGTTCAGATTTTCATATTAATGAATAACCACAATGTAAATCAACCTTCCTTAATGCAAAGTGGACCATGTTTGTTGTGGTTTGGAGTGCATATATTATTTTTGGAGTGCTGCATTTATCCTTCATTTCATCAACTCTATATCCAAACTTGCTACTAATTGTCCTTGTGTGGTGGTTCCCTTGAGATTCCAAATTTACATTTGTTTGGTTGATATTATACTGAAACAGGGGGTGGGTATTGTAAAAGATGTGGCTAGTTGTAACAACAGCTGCATCTTACTCAGTGATTGATCACCAGTTCTTCAAAAATTACCCATCATCAGAAGACAATAATGTTCCTCTCAATCCTCAACCCCCTTTTTTTTGCTCCTGCCCATGTATCAGGTTCACTCAAATAACAAACACCAAGCCCTTTTTTTTATGTCTGTTACTAATTCTGAAATAATTTTCAAGTTCAAAACCTCATGAATCCTTCAAAACCCTTCTCCATTTATTACTCTAGTAGTATCTTTGATCTTCTGCCTATCAAAAACATGCTGCATATACCACCAAAACCCATCATCACCATACACCCCGTAATAGTTTTGGTCACTATGCTACACTATGTTATCTTTGTTATCTGAGTAATGTAGCTACCTGATGTTATAGGATTTTGTATTATCATTAAAATTCCAGCATAATTGGCTGGGTTTATTTCAAGTTAAGCTGGGATGCACTCAACCAATTAAATGTTTCATAGGTTGATATCAACCAAGTTTAGTTTACCTGGGCTAACCTCAACCCAGCCAAATATGCTAGCAGTGTTACTGAAAATTGTTTTTTTTTTTCTTCATCACAGATAAAGTAATGGGTGAATTTTTTACTCAATTATCTGGTTAAGTATTGTAGATAAGTCATTATCTGTGTTATCTGGAGGTAAAAGCACTTGATCAGTTGGGTTCATACACCTCCTTATCTATAAGAAATCCACTTTTGACCTGGGTGGATAATGTAATTCCTCAAGATAATGTAGTGAATTTCTGGGAACCAAATGTTACAGGAAAATTAATGAATGTAGCAAGCAAAGAATTTCTACTTTACCGTTACAGGTCAAGTAACTAACTACCCAGTGTTGACAAAAAATTTGATTTACCTTCCCTGCCTAAGTTCCTTTGTTGTGATTTAGGGTGTTCAAAGTTGGTTTGCATAAGTTTATGCATGTATAACTTGGGAAACCAACTTTGAACACCCTGACTTAAGTAGAATAGATGATCCCACAGTTGCACACAAACTGTTTTCAAATCTGGTTGAATTATATACCATTAGAATTTATAAATATTTTCTATTTATAATGTATTTCTCAATTGTAGTTTTGTGGACTTTTTCAGTAAGCCATACCAAACAAAAACAGGTTGTATTAATTGAAATTACTGGAAACCCAAAAAAAGAAATTGATCAGGGTGTGCATTCTGATCAAGTATAATATTCTTTTATTATTAGTTTCAAATTTTCTACTGTGAATAGAAAACTGAGAGGATTGATAATCTGGTATCAGTTACAGTGAGACTTGGCTTTATATTGAGACATGTTTTGGTACTCATAATCACAAAAACAGGAGGTTTTAGGAGACAAAGAAAGAGAATAAGCAATTGAAAAAGATGCAAAGAATCAGACCCATGTGAGCGTTTGAATACAAAAAAGCTGTGTATTGCCTGTACTGATAGTGGTTGACTCTCATGCAGATCTGTGATACTGAAAAAAAAATTGTATTCCAATTTTCATTTTTCACCTTGTTGGAGATAACAAGACTATTGCTTCAACAAACATTCTTTGGAGATTGTCAGAACCATTATGTTTGTGCCCAATTTATGATATTGGACAATTGAGAGAATTGCTTTTGTAGTATTGTAAAAGTGACTTTGAGAGTGCTTGGATATCATTTTCCTCAGGTGCCTCATGAGACTCCAGTAACTTGAAAAGTTTCTTCTGAAGGTCAGTGCATGGTTTTCCAGCCTCTTCAGGGATGGATTGGTTGGTGCTCATTCCGCCAAAGAGTGTGAACCTATCTTGAGTTTGATTGAACAAAAACTTCCAAAACCATTCTATCAAGGTGTCATCTGTATGTTCATTGGAGAAACCATTTGGATCATGTAGCACATCCACTCTATAGTAGCAATCTAAATGTAGAAGAATCTGGCTGACTCGATCGGCTTTAGATTTCATCTTCTTGAGATGCTTGTTCTTCCAGCCGGTAGTGGAAACCCAATTTTGAACATCGACTTGGTACTGTCGGTCTAAGTCAGTTTCCTTCGGCTGGTTCGAGGGTGCCGTTTTTTTCGATACAGCAAGCTCATTTTTTTTGTAGAATGTACTTTTCCATTTTCGGATAGTCGCTTGGTTCGCCGGGAGCACTTCAATTAAAGGTGAAATTTTCAATCTTTTCCGGGTCCTCTGGGTTCCTGATGATCCTGCAGCATCCTCAACAACTATGGATTGCAATCTTTCATCATTACTTTTTTTGCTACTCCGACTCCGGGGTCGACCTCTGTAAGTCTGTGAATTCTTCTTTTGGTCCTTCAATCGGCCTGTTTGTGAAGGCCATCCCGGAATTACAACTCGGTCACCTCTCGGTTGATTGCCGGAGGCCGGGGCAGTTTCCGCCATGATGTCATCAGTGGACTCATGAGAACGGTCAACCCTTGATGGATTTGTTTGAGTAGGATTAAATTGAGCCAATCTAAACTTTCCTCGGGTCCAAGCTCCCCCCTGGCGGGAGGCAGCGCCTGTAGTGCTACGGGAGCGGGTCGGTGGGTTCGGCTTGTACTTGCTCCCGCCCAATTCCACAATTTGAGCGGTACTGGAGCGGGTGTCCGAGGATGGTGCTTCCTCCCTCTCAATGGACCTCGCGAGGTGCTGGCCATCGAGGTGGCTAGAAGTTGCTGATATATCGGTAGAGGTGGGAATGTCGGTGTGATCAATGCGAGAAGGCTCAGATGCAACCTGATCGGGTGGGAGGAGTTTGTTCAAAGGTGATACAGCTTTCCTATTGATATCCTCTCCGGCGTTTTGTCGGTCAGAAAGACTGCCAATCACTGGTATTTCGGGTTGGGCTGGAAATGTATGGACCTGAGGAAGTTCCGATAGGAAATCCCGGTGAGCCTCCAGACGTTGATCTGGGAGTGATGCAGCCTTGCCGGGCCCATCGACGTTCTCAGCTTGTGTTCCATCGGAAGGTCCATGAACCATTGGTAATTCGGCCTGCGTTGGGCCAACTTGGGAATGTGAGGCGGCTTCCCCCACGACATCCCCATTGTGTTGTCCGTCGGAATTGCCATGAATTACTGGTAACGCGGAATCAACCTGAGAATATCCCACTTTTATCTGCCGGTGAGCAGCCGGCCGGCGTGTATCCGACGGTGGGTTCGCCTGGTGCCAGACAAGATTGCTGGCGTGCTGTTTTCCATCGGAAGGACGGTAAATGATGGGTACCTCAGTCCATAGTGAGACAACATCAGGAGATTCTGATTTGACAGCCCGAATGGCTATGACAGCATTGTCGAGAATCCCCCGCATCAATGGAGATATTTGCGTCAGGCACAATGGCAGAATAATTGGTTGGAGTCAGAGGGCTTTGTCCACAATCAGCTTACGTTTCTGTTCAACCGAACCTCCGGCGATTGGTCTCATATGACTGTCGGAGCCGAGCGAGTCATCCCACCATCCGACATCCATAGCTGTCCCATTTTTTATTTTGAACGTCAAATTGTCAATTTACCCAGAAGCTACGATGCAGATATCAATCCCATCCACTCACCGCTTTGATTCAAATCAATGTGTAACATAGGAGCCGTCCCATCCGCCATGTCACCCGATGAGCTTTCTACGACCCTCGCCTGATGTCCAAATACTTTTGGTTCAGAGACTTTGAGTTTATCAAAACCTAAGAGCAGATTGGGACTATTGATGCTTGCTGACGATAGTTCCGAGTTAGAGTGAGAGTCGAGTAGTTTGGGAATCGTGGCCATCGACAGTTTGAAGTAACTGATTAGGGCCAACTTTGCACCAAGTACTCGAAAATGTCTATCACACTGGGTCATATTGGCGATGCTCCCGCACTTTCTGAGCAGGGCAATCTATTCTTCGCCTTTCAGCTGGTACAACTTCGGGGTGCAAGGTGAAGATGCTGAAGCGTCCCAACTACCACCACCTTTCTACAACCGCTTCGCAGCTAATCTATGCAGCACATACAAACTTCTCCGTGGGGTTTCAGGTGCTTCTCCATTCCACAACGAAGGTTGAGGGGCTGGCGTCGGGCCGACCACGGGGTTAGACTCAGTCCACTGTGACTAGTATGTCAATACGACAATCACTAGGGGTGGCCGGTTATCCTCGTGCATTTTCCTATTCCATTACCGTTAATGATGGCATGGAAGGATGTTCCTGATTGCAATACGTATTTGGCATTCCTTTTTTGTTGCCAGTCTCGCCTTCCGAATCAGCTCATGATCGCCGAGATTTCCTCCTCCACTCGATCCAGTCAGGTATGTTGTACGCTCCCGCAATCTGTAATGGCACTGGCGTGCTATGGCCTAGCTAACTTTTCCAAATAAATACGAGGATAGGCGTTGCCCGAGATTGAATCAGTAGCTCACCGACAAATTTGGTCTGGACTCGTGGCAAGAAACTGATCTGCCAAGTCAAATAACACAAAAAATCGATGCGCGCGGCACGTTTCATTTCTACCAAATAAATTAAGTTGTTCATTGAAAACCAACCATGCAATCAGTTAGCAATCTGGGATGCTATTGTGAAACATGCTAACCTTGTGGTTAGAGAAAAAAAAATCTACAACATTCTTATCCGTAAAACGATGTAGATTTATTGATTTAACAAATGTAAATTAAAGTAAAATCTATCACAAATCAACTTTGAAACCAAGTACATTAGATTGAATGTCTGGGGAAGAGGAGGCAGGCAAGAATTGCAATCAGTTGAGCAAAGCAATCTCAACTTAAGAACAACTCATGAAATGATGAGGGAAATTGGCTTCCATAGCCATCCTTCATCCTCACCATTTCTTAGATCCTTTCTATCACAATTTCCATTGAGAGCACCACCCTTTGCCTCACTTCATATGTGGCAGGATCAAAAAAATATATATCAATGGGATTCCATAATTATCATAGGACTGACCAACTCAGTCTGGCACCAAATATCAGATTTGTGGAAATCAGGCAGCCAATACCCAATGGATATGTGATAGGTTCAGCTTGCAATTTTTGTGAAGTTTTACCTTCAGTTCAGAATTAAGTAGGGATCAATTGGAGTCTGCTATGGATTCATTTCACGTTGGTGGTATTCTGTAGTTACGTTATGTTTTTACTAGCATTCACAATAACCTAAAAATGATAATTTCAGCAATTTTTGAAAATTATAATTTCAGCAATTTTTGGATTGTCCAAATCATTTGCCATAGATAAAATAATCAGTGTTTTTATTTCATTTGATAAAAGATTGTCAGAATGTTTTTGATAGTTTATGGTTTTAGCATTTGACTGATGGAGAAATCAAAACCAAGATAAAATATGCGGAAAGTGGAAGTCTGGTATAAGGAAGTATAAATTTCAGTTCAAACACATACATGCAGAAATCTAGTAGAAAATTACCTGGTTAGAGGAAGGTGGGGTTATTTCTGCTTCTCCTCTGCAGCTTGCATCAATCTTTCACACAGATCCCAAAACTGTCGACCAAGTTTCCCATCGTCATCTCGAGCATGAAGACTCTTGCGGCCTACTTGACCATATAGGACTAAGTAAGCAGCTCTGAAATCAAAAGTGTTTGTGTATTTTAACGTAAGTGTTCTTTGACGTGCATATTTCTGCTGTAAGGAATTCATTTTATAAAAAAAACTACACACCGGAGGTCCTTCACTTCGATCTCTAAAGATGTGGCCGCGTATAATTGAGTTAATGCTCCCTCAAGTTGACTGGCAATGATATAACTACCGGCTCTCTGAAAGTTTGTAGTCCATATGATTGTCAATTTGTTTCGCTAGGTAAAAAAAGGCTTGTGAAAAGTGGAGATCAATTGGATGGGCCGCTTACAGTGAACCAATCCGTAAGAGCGTCGGGGACAACGCCTGTGAATTACCAAAACAAAAGGTTAAGCAAAACAGAGGTTCGACCAGCGCCATTTACTCCAAGAGAGGAAAGAGTTGTTGAGAGATAGAGGGAGGGCAGACTTCTGGTGATTTCCGAGGCGACCAAACCCGGGTGCTGCAAGCAAGTGATGGATTATCAGTGGGTCGATAGGAATAGATATGATTGGGTAGATGAGCGGCAATGACTGACCACCGAAAGGCAATAGATCCCGGTATCGGAGAGCGTTTTCTGGAGCTCATTAGTGAACAAAATATTCTAGATGAATGCATACACTTCGATCAGATTTGCGTTACTTCAAGTTTGATGTTCAGCGCCATTAGACGTTTGACTGACATTTAGTTTGCTATGATCATATCTGCTCATCGGCCAATCGTTCCTTCGATTTATACCCTCAAAACTAGATAGGTCGGGCTTAGTAGCGAACAAATGGGCTATACTAGCCACATTCACGATCCGGACGTGCGAGTCTGGTACCGATGAATCTGTCCTCTTGAGAATCGGTAAGAGATGGGAGGTTAGAGCAAAGTGACCGGTCGCGTTACATGCTTGCAACTCGATTCCATCGGGACCAAGTTCATATGGAACGGCCATCTGGGCGCAAATTCCAGATGTTGAATTAGAAGCTTAGAATCATGTTTCTGCGACACTTTAAAAAAAACAAAGAAGATACTTACCACTCCGGCATTGTTGATTAGGATATCTAGTCGCGTCTCTTTGCTTGCGAGTTCATCTGCTGCAGCTTTTGCAGAGGTTAAAATTGTGAGGTCAAAGTGGATAAAGGCAAGTTTTGCACCGGGTACGAGTTGCTTAATCTTTTGGATTGCCGCTTCCGCCCGTGATTCAGTTCTGGATGCCAGACTGGACAGCAAATTTGTGCATGGTTATTGAAAGCATCACGGCAAGCCCAAATTTGATGGGGGGCCTTGGTGCCAACTCTGTGGAACAATTGTACTCAACTACACTTTGGCTCCTCGGCGAGCAAGCTCTAGGCAAGTGGCATAACCGATACCTGTGTTACCACCTAAGAAATCCAAGAGAAAGAGTACAACGTGAAAGATTATTATGGTTGATCTTCGTTTGATTGATGATTTTACTCTGACAAGACCATATGTTTACCTGTGACCATAGCCACACGTCCTGCAGAGAAAAAAGGGGGTAGAAGAGTCAGTCTAATCCACATCAACGACTCCCTTAGCTTTTAATGGCCAAGTCGGTCGACCTCATACCTGATAAGTCTGGCATTTCCTTGACACTCCAGCGGGTTCGGAAGGGTGGTACATTGGCATAGATAAACCTGACGAAGGCATCGAGCAGGGCCTGAAATAGCCCTAGTAAAACACACATCATTCTAAGAAAACTAGGAGAAACTCAGAATTAGATAAGCGGTCTTTGGTAGAGCGCAAGCAAGCAAGCAAAACCAATTATCACTCAACATATTTATATATCCGTTCAGTCTAGTATACTACTAAGGAAAATGGTTGATCAAAGATTGTTAGAAGTGGTTCGTTGGGGGCGTCCTGCCTCGGGGTTATATATCCACACAGCAAATCAGAGCCGGATGTCAATATTTTAGACGACTTCGGAGCAAGATAAGGGACGTTTTTTAGAGGTGAGCACTCTTCAACGTATAGATACAGCCTCTTCCGAGTTTGTCAGAGGTTATAAAAGTGGTCAGATGAATTTTGCGGTGAAATATTTGGGAACGGGTGGTGCAGGTCTGGCGAGGTGCTAATCAAGTCACATCGATCGACGGCTCCCAAGGCCCAAACCCACCGATATTGAAGTCTTTGCTACCATGCATGGCGTATAAAACGTTGTCATGCGCCTTTCGGGAGGTTATATGTTCCAGCCCTTCGTATTTCCGCGAAGTTGCTCGCGGATGATGAAAGGCGAATCTGCAGGGAAGAAGGCAATCTTTTGGTTTCCTCGGCTTGCACTGACACGAGTCAGACCCCTGCATCATCGCCTGACCCGAAATACACTGATCTCGCGTTGTTCCTTCTCCCAGTTCTGGAAGTTGATCTCCCAAGTGTTTTTGACGTGCTGATACATGGTCTCTCGAAAACAGAGATGATTATAGTCACCAGAAAGGGTGCCGATGGAGAACAGTTTACCATGCTGTTGTTTGTTTGTCTGAGATTAGAATAGATACCATGTTTATGAGTAGGAGATACTGGTGGAGATGGTGCTGTGGGACATCCATGGGTGGTTTTCTCTGGCAGCCCCCGCCCGGCGGGGTCCAGCACTTTTCTCCGACCACCCACCACCGAGCAGCGCATACATTCCAATGCTCCGGCCCGACCAGCAGGACAGCAGCCACCCGCAAGCATCCTCCTCGACATCGTGAGTATCACATCTTGGGCTCCGGCAGCGTAGACTTGCGAACTAACATTTCTTACCCAATAGTCCCCTTGAGACAGCTGCCCGGGATGACGATACGCACTCGGAAGCACTTGCTGAGCTTTCCACCCAACTTATCTCGGCCGGGTTTCTACGCCAGCCATTGCCTGCGAACACCTTCAATGGCCGCTCAAACGAGGGTCAGAAACATCTGATCAAGGCTGTTTGGTCTATGGTCGCATCTCGTTCGGTCAGTCAATTTCTCTTACCTTCTTGGTTTCCTTACGCCAAGCTAACATCTTCTGAATCATCAGTAGAAGGAGATGACTATTCGCGAGGGCTTGATGGCCAAACAAAGAGAGCTATCTTATGAGCATACTCGTCTTGAAGGATTTCTAGAACGCGCCGAGAAAGAGAAACTTGAGGCACAACAGGAAGCGACTGCAAGCACTAATCGAGCAAAGTTGAGCACACAGACAACA
>LUKR01000048.1:20276-30669 GCA_019395275.1 Puccinia brachypodii | reverse complement strand
TACACCAAAATTCAAGCGGACGAAACAAAAGATCAAGATGGGTAATAAATTAGTTCAGGATATTAAAAGTATGGAACAGGATAATTTGGTTAGCATTATAGAATTCCAACATCAATCAAAACTCATTAAATTCCATCAAGAACTTACCTAGATCCAAATTCACAACTCATACAGATTCAATAAACAGTTCATGATTCTATTCATTCTCTGAGCACTTAATTTACCTGTAATTTCAAGCCTAATGAGAGTATAGGCAATAAACTTGATCAGTCTTTAATGATTTATGATAATAGTTTAGGTAAAATTTCCTTATCCTCCTCATTACATAGTACATATTAAATCTGTATATTTTATTAATTTTAATTCAGATTATTTTTCTATCTGTTAATTTAATTTACTTTGATTCATTCTTGATTCAGTGATCAATTTAAAATTAATCAATGTGAAACAAAACAAAACAAAACAAGAGCTTATCATGGATTGAGATTAGAGACATTTTAGGATGTGATATAGAGTGGAGCAAAATGTTTTTACTATTTATTTATTTATTTATTTTTGAAATAAATACTATTAATAATGATATTTAGAATTTAGTCTTAATATAAATATGGATCTATATATTATTATTTTTCTTTTCATGTGTGATTTTTTGATGGGTTGTACATTGATTTAAAAACAAATAGTTCAAAGTCAACCAGGAGGTCTACTTTTACAAATTAAATGATTGGTGTAGCAAGACCATACGTGTTTCTAGAGCGGGAGTCGACAATCCAAGCTAGACAGTGAAGACAGGCAAGTTCAGTTTTAGATTTTTACCAAAGTCTCTTGACTTATGATTGAGTTTCGACCTTGAGAATTCTTCGAGATACTTGAACGACTCTCGAGGTGAGAGTTAGGCCGATTTATTTGAGTGAAGTTGAAATGATGATTCATAAATTCCGGCGAGCCCGAGTTACAGCCAGGGTAGTCAGGACTGTGCTGAGCGTGGGCGAATCGAGTGGGCGAGAATATGCGTGAAACAGTCTGAGTTCGTCCGATTCTCTTGAAGTATCTGATGACCATCAGCGGAAGTATTGCCAGATAGAAAGCAATACCTCCGATGACAAAAATTATTTGTAGAACCCGGAGCCATGTTGATTCGAAAGTTTCGTAGAGGGAACTGCATGCGCTAGTGATCGCCCAACTACAACATGTGGTGCTGTTGGGGATGGTACAAGCAGACGATAGAAGAGAATGAGGTTAATCGATTGACCAAGATATTTGATGAGGGAGAACAGTTTTCTGAAAAAAATACCTGATCATCCAAAGTGTCAAGTTTGGTCGAGGGTTTCGGGCTACAAAATAGAAAGCCACTGTGAATCTTCACGTATGCATTGCCGAAAATTTACTCGATTAAACCAAACCTCACCTGCTTTCCACCATGAGTTGGAGACTGCCATGATGAGTACCGAGAAACTTAGACCTAGTAGGATCAAACCAGTCAGAAGTCCGCTACCATACCAGACTTCACCTAGAGTATCATTCAATTTGATGTTCCGGGAATCAGAAAAACTAGAGAGGCGAAAACAACAACAACAACATGAAATCAATGTATGCGTGTGCCTCTGACTTTGAGTAGTGACAAACATGGTTCTAGAGTTTTTCCCCAATCCAGTCATCGCATACGCCGAAAAACCTGAAAGTCGAATCCAAAAAAAAAAAAAAAAAAAAAAAAATGAGCAGTTGAAGCTCCACAACATGAGATAAAGGAGAGTATGGTCTCACCTAGCATCCCGGCCACTAGAATTGAACCAGCCGTCTATAATTTCCATTACATCTTGTCAGTGTAGGCTCTGGGCACAACTTAATGAGAGTAATTCCAATATCAACCCACCTGGTCTCCATCACCATGACCATGGAGAATCATCCGCAAGAAATATATGAACTGTGAGGTTCGAACCGTCAGTAAGAAAATTAAAGTTGCTTAGTCTCCCGAGTCGAGGTTTAACTTACCAGGTAAAAAATTGCTAATGCAATTCCGAATCCCCCAAAAAGATATCCAGCCAACAAAGTGTGTAAGGATTGTGTACTGTCTACGGGCATGGTGTTCAGAAGATGAACAGCCATGACGCCTGTCAATAAGATAGGTATGGGAAGCAGATAAAAGTTGGGCTGCAAATCGTCGAGAAAATGTGGGACCTTGAACCACATGAGACAGTGTGGTGCCAGGACGCTATGAAGCCGTATTTGGGGTCGTATACCATTTCAGATCAGTTACTATTCGCTATTCAACCAGCTTTGGAGAGGGGTGTTGTTGTCCTACCTGAATAGTAATACGATATAACAATGAAACCAACAGATAGCTCCACTCCACTCCAGCCATCCTGATGCAAGTCCATATCTGAACGAGCCGATACAAATCGTTGCTCTTTTAACCAATTGTCGAGTTTCAAAAAGCACCATTCAATTCAGCTTTTTTTTTAATGGCGACTATGAAATAAAACGAGTACTAACAGATTTATTGGTATAAGCAACAGAAATGGACTTCTGTCGGCGCTTTCGAATGGACCTTTGAGTTTCCGTGGTTCACGTATGTATTGCATCACTGATTGTGGTAACCCAGTAGAATACCTGAGTAAATTTTGAGATCATATCACTGTCGTTCCACCTCAAGTGAATGTTGAAACTTACCCATGATTCCCATGTTGCACAAGAATGATATCACATTAGCTGCAGAGAAAAGAGGGGGTATCAATAGTCGTATTTTCAATGCGCTACGATATTAGTGCTCAAATCGATAAAAACTTACTGAAGTAAAAAAACACTTCGAAACACAACAGTAGCTTTTTGTTGTTGTGATTGAGATCAGCCAAGATGATGTGGATCTACAAAGTTAGGGTACGACGGTTACGATTTTGAATCACTAGAATCACGATAGATATGGACGTAGGCACCGGGGCTGGGCGGATGTGAACTTACAGCTCCTGCTCCAACACCTATTGAAAATGATTCCCAGGTCCAATCATCTAATATCGTAGATCGACAATCAGGTTTGACGAGCTGAAGAGGACGTAGACCGTCGGGCGAGAAATAATTTATCACCGCCGGGTCTTCTACGTTGGTTGAAGGTCCCATTTCCGTGCGTTGGAATCGAGAGCGCTGAGGGCGTCTGAGGCATTCCGGTTTTACGCTACTCTCACCGAACGATTGATAGCTGCGAGGTGGAAACTTGAGGTCTCCTTCGTTCGGGATAACCATTTTTGGGAATGGGTTCGAGGATATGGATGGGGAAAAAGTTGTTTACCTGAGAGTCTTCCAAGTAGGATCGAGGAATTATCAACAGCCAACACTGCACAATCTTCTTTCTGGAGGTCAAAGGGGACGGGGTTGAGAATTGTTACGAGTGTTTTACGCGCTGAGGTGAAGTCGACTCAAATATCAGACGATTATTATCAAGTGGGTACTGGTGGATACTAACTACTGATGTGTATCATTAAAATAGTGAGCTCTGGGTGCTCGGCTCTGTCAGATTATCGGTATTATCGTGTTCCATTGGCGGCAATCTGTCTCTACTGAAGCGCAAGAAGTCTTTGCGCCGTTTCAAGTCCCCGAGTTTATGTATTCCACGGGCTACCGGCCTATTCAGGGCTAAAATCTGACTGAGCCGTTCAGACAAGTTTGAAGACCTGTACTTCTCCAAGTCGTCCCCTCTGCGTGCAAAGGCTGTGCGGAGAGCGTAAGATAACAAGTGGGCGTTATAAATTGAGTGTGATGGGACTTGAGTATTGCGATCATGAAGCTTTTTCCTGCGCAGCTGGTGCATGCAACAGGTTCATGGGCTCGACGCACCGCAAGCGGGGAAAACAGCACAAAAGAGGACCGATAATCCTTTCCAGCTGGAACCGCCTTGAAAAGTCAAGGGCTGCAGTAATGCATGCCCCGCACGCAGAGCCTCGCATTAGCCCTCAGAATCCGAGATGCTCTACAGAAAGATTTGTGAAGTGGAATGGGACTTCCCCTCCTAATATGGGTTGGCCTGTAGGCGTAGTTTCTATTCGATTCGATTCTGTTTTTGTGTCCTCCTGATGCCGCCATCAATTCAACAACATCTACTATTCTTAAGCTTTGTTAGCTGAGTTTTAAAACCCCATGGGCGATTGGTTCGCTCGGTAAGCGATCATGGAAAAGCCATGAACAACCCTCGTTGTGTTGTTTCGAGGAACGTTTCCAGACTCCTGGGGCCAGACTCCCCACAGAGTGTCACATTGAGCAGGTATCACACAAGGAAATCAGGTAGAGGAAACTGAAAATGAGTCACAGGATCATGGAAAAACCTCTGATGGCGCATTAATCTGACGTGGAAGGCTCGCCGTGACATTTTTTCAAGGATTTAAGCAACACGTTGGGCCCACCTTTAAAGAATCAGCTGTAGAACTAGACAGGCGGGCGATCTTGGAATTCTTCAAACCATAGTTTTAAATTAGCTATTCATATGTTCCAAGGCTTTGATCACTCTACGACTCAGCAGAAGAAGAAAAAGTCAAAGCACATGATCTAACAGCTAACATGGTATGAAATGAGATAGAATTCTGGTCAATTATGGTTGAAAAGTTTGGAAATTTCCGGAGCGGAAGACGAAGCTTGACTATAGCTCTGCTTGACCTCTTATGGACATTATTCTACCGTCTCGGGTGAGCCAAAAGAAAGTATCAACTCGGCATTGGAGGTATTTATGATCATTGTGTAAAAAGCTTCATAATCGCAACAATGGCTACCCTAATTGGAAGGACTAAAGCTGTTGCAAGCAGTAATAGAGCTGGTATATGGGACACATTGATGCTTACTCCACAGAAAGTGCAAATAACGAAATGCTCTCTGAAAGGTATCTCTCTAATCTGGACATCGGTTCGACCCGGAATCTGCAAGTCCATTCGACATGTTGGGCAGGTGCCACTGTTGCCTGGAGTTCTCAGCCACATATCTAGACAATCCGGGTGAAAGATATGTTTACAACTCAATTCGGTTACTTGCTGTCCTTCTTGGTACGCCTCTAAGCAGATTGCACAATCGGCGTTCTTCGACCTAATAGCTTCGTGAGAACCTTCTTCTTCTTTTTTTGAATCAGAACGGTTCGGATCGACATGAGAGGGGGTTGGCTCTTTGGCATGGGATCGCAAAGGGGCCATCCTATTTTCTTCCATTTCTGCTTGGGAGCTCCAAGTCACCACTTTCATGCACTTCGAGGAAGAAATTAAGCATCATTGGTGGGACGGGAAGAGCAGAGGTGTTTGATTATGAAGAAAGCTCACAGGTGATTGGACAAGATGGGATGTCATAGGCCTGTGACTTGATTCAGGGATTCCGATAGGAAATGCCTGCTCGTCGGAATCTGGGTCCATCGTACCACTAGAGGGGATTCGAAAGGTATCCGATTGAACAGCGGCCTCGATATCTTGATCCGGGTGAGCAAATTGGGCCAGCTGCTGCCTGCCAGGTGATTGGGCATGAAAGGTGTTCGCTGGCCGGTGACTTGAGTCATGATTATTGCCAGGTGCTTCTCCTCCAGAGCCCACGTTTGACGCGAGTGGACCCATAAGTTCATTCTCTACGATCGGATGAGAGAGTCGCCGAGATGCACCAGATTCAATAGCGGCTTGAACCTCCTGAACTGGCTCGGCAAAGAGAGCCAGTTGTTGGTCGAGTCCTGTGCCTATAGTTTGTCCAACAAGCTATTCAAAATACAGAAAGAAAACAATGTCAGCTCCAAGCTATCGGTCTTTGTTTGACATGTGAAAGCTACGACTCAGGGACGCTTAACAATCAAAAATGATAACCAGGCAGCAACTTCGGAAGATACGGCGAGGTGACGGATGACAGCCATCATCTGGTTGGTCTCCCTTTCAAGATGTTGGCAAACCTTTACCTCAAACTTAAAGCTGCTTGGCTTTTTCGTGTAGGATGTGGATGTTTGGCTGGATTGTCGAGGGCCTCGTGGCAAAAAATTGACCTTCAAAAACAAGACCCATCTCTCCCCCAAGCGTCGTTAGACGCAGTAAATCCAGCTCGATCAGCCCCCGATGCGACCAATCCGAGAGAAAATAATCAATACACCGAGGGACTCGGTACGGTAAAAGCGGCAAGTAGGTAAATAAATTCACCACCGAGGGACTCGGCCAGGTAAGCGGCCATTGTTTCTTCGGAGGTACACAGTTTACAAAACAGAGTCAATAGGCACTAGTTATAATGGCTCATGTTGCAGAGTTCGACCGCGTTGATGAAGCAAGTAGGTTGTTAGGAGGTGCATACAAACCGCAGTGAAGTCGAATGCAACAGGATCACTGGTCATCGAGAATATACAAAATCATGATGAGTTTGTGATGGTAAAATAGGAAATCAAATAATACGAAAAGCTGGAGCCCGAATCTTGGGAGCTAGGGAGAAATACAGATATGACAGATACTTTACATGGCTAGCTCGCTATCGTTGCTGCTGATGAGTTTACATGCGAGTCTAGTGAATGACAAGGATTTTTGCCGTAGAGAATACTTGAATCAGGTCAAGACGACCGGTAAATATTTTTGGTCAATACTCGCATCCCAGTTCTTCATAGTCGAACGCACGGCTTCCCCACCGAATCAGACAGCTGCGGTCGGCACGCAGGAGGACGATCACTCGTGTTACTTTTGCGTGTTTGGTGCTTTTTTATCCACGTTCGTCTTCTGAGATGAAAGCGAGGATCCAGGGTTGGCAGCCGATTGCTCCATACTGATTCCGCCCTTGAATTCCCAAGAGTGGAAAGGACAAACACAATCAGAGAGAATTCATGAACCCGGTTGAATGCCATCTTTGGCGATTGGCTTGCCCGTTCGCCTCGGGAACCGAGTGACATACACGAGGAAGTCAAACTTACCGAGGAAATTTTGGAAGCACTTTTTACCGGGTTAGCCTCCTTTGAGTCAAAGGCACCTCCGCTATGTGCGATATCATCCGTTGTACCACCAGCCGCTTGTTCCGAAGTTTCTTTATCTTTACCAGGGCGAGATGGCTCCCGGCTGGGATTGACGGAGCTCGAAAGAAGCTGGCGATGTGTCGATCGCAACGAGAATCCGGGGCGACTCACGTTGAAAAATCTTGCAACACTGTTTGCCTGAGTCATCTTCGGAGCAAGGCTGCCATAAGTGAACCGATACTTTTGTTCAGATGTCACATTTAACACCCAGATCTGGCAACTTGAGTCGGGTGTGATTGACTTACCTGAAGTTGTGTTGGGACTCGATGGCTTTCTCAGATGGGCTCCTCGGCGTGCTCTCAAGAAGGATGCTGCTATCTTGAGGGTGAGTTCTAGGTTGTGCTGTGTTGTCATTCGGATTCTCAGCATGACGTCAGGGGGGCCTAATCGAAACAGGCGGGTCACAGGTGCGCATCGGCGACCTCTGCTGCGCACTCGTCCCACAAGTCAACAGTTGGTCCGAGAGTGAGAATTCTCCTATTTAGCCGGGCTCACCCGCGCCCGGATGCCCCTCACCGGCGGCCCCGGGCGCGTTCCCACACTTCTTTTCCCGCTGATGGTGAGTCCCCAGAACTTCTTCAACAACCTCCCAATCCTCCACGAATGGAAACGATGAAATTTGAAAATATACATTACAATGACATGCAATGGCTTTCTCAATAGCCCCAATCTGATTGGGTGTTGTCAGTTGAACCACATTTCGAGTCTGATCCTTCTGGAACCTCAGCCATTGATTGACGACGACTACCTCCGCCTTCGAATACTGACTTTTTCTCTTTTGCTTGACTCGTTCTGCTAGACTCTATGAAGACCCCTAGCTCATGGATCGTTCAATTATTCATGTGGTAAGTTGTTGCTTGCTCCAATATCGTCGTTGAAAAACGCCCACCACTTCGCCTTGCATTCCCCACCACCCCCTCTCTGCGAACCAGCAACCCAATGATGTTAACACAAACCGATAATATTAGCATGTTAGACTAGTGATGCACTGCATATGAACGCACACTTATTTCGTTTGCACGTCAGACTGAGACCCCTATATCCTCGCTTCCCTCTCTACTTTCTCCGATTGTCACAGACGAAACTAACCTTTGTTTCTCTCCGTCTCCCTGCCATCCTCCATCCCGACTCCCTCTTAGATTCCGTCCGGCATATCATTTGCTCTTGTTTCTTTCGATTCCTTCTTTCAAAGTGTAATTATCCAGTCGGGCTCCGCATCAGTCAAATGTTGTCAATAACACTGGTCCCCCTCAGCATGTTTTAACCGCGGGCGCAGCCAGCCGTTGCCGCTATTCTACGCACACTCACTCATACGAGTGCCCCAATCTTTGAGCTTGAGTATACATGTCGACGTTTCACAGAGCTTGTGCCAGCGTCGCTTCAGAAGTCAGCACCTCATGTGTAGTCCCCTGGCGTTGAACTAGTTTTGACATACCAGGACATCGTCATGTGAGGGGGCACTTTCCCACAGATGACCCCCAAATGAGGGGCTTGAGATTTTGGTCACTATTAATTTGTGCCACGGTGGCAATTTGACGTGGTTTTCTGATGATGCTGGCGGCCACTCTCATATTGTCCCCAAGCACTCGGTGGAGGACATTCTTGGGCGGTAACCCTAGATATGTAATATTTTGGCCGATTGTTTCATTGGGATCTCTGAAGACTGGCCGAAAAAAGATCAACAGTGACAGAAGTAAGCAGGAAGACTAGCCAAGGAATCTGCGGGTCGAAAAAAACAAAGAAAGCATACTACAATGGCGGCCAAGAAGAACATTTCCGAAATCGACGCGATCTTTGCCTCAAGAGGGGCCCCTATGAATCCTAAGACGAACTCGAGCGCGAAGAAGTTCAAAGATAGTCAAACGGGAGGAAGTCCAGGGTCATCGAATAGTTCAAGGGGGAAGACGAAGGGGGAACAACAATCTTCCTCACAGGAGTCAAGGCCGAATAAGACGAGCTCGAACGAACGACATCGAACAGTGGCTAAACGAGGAGCAGAAGAAAACGTTCAAGTTATCCTGGATCCCTCACTAGCTATTCTGAACCCTGATCTCGATAAAAACAAGAAAAATAAGATAACTCATTCGATTGCTAATGATTTGGATGACGAACAAGAACGAGCTTTTAGGGACTCAAGAGGCACTCGTTCGTTTACACTCTCATCTCCCCCTTACACTCCTCTATCCATCTCTGATCATCTTCGTCCATACACTCGACTGGATTAATTGAGTTTTCCTTTTGAATTCGGTACTTTATTTATTTATTTTAAATATCAGGACCGAAAACTGAAGACGGATTATTGATTTATTCCGTAGATGAACTTAAAATCGGACTCGGTCAAGGTTCGTATTCACATTTTATCCTCTTTACATATTTACATCCAATCTCCTCTTTTTTCTTTCTTTCTTTTTTCTGACATTTTTTTATTTTTTTATTTATAGATACGCCGGAGTGTCCATTTGATTGTCAATGCTGTAAGAAACCATTTCTTTTTTTTTTTTCTCTTTCTTTCTTCTTCTTTTTCTCCTTCATTCTTCACTTCAATCTTCACTTTATTTTTTTATACATATCTTAATACTTCTTTGAAATTATTTATCCAAACTGAAAAAAAAAAAAAAACTTCTTTCCTGGCCAAAAAAGGTTTTTGAAAAAATATGTATAGAGAGAGCTGGTGATGAATGTTCCATATATAAAGAAATACAAATGAGAGACAATGATTTGTAACAACGGTACACATCCAATTCTCCGACACACTTTTGCTGGCTTGTCTTAAGGTTGGAGATCTGGTTAAATCAGTTAACCCAGCCTAATGATGAATCGATCACATTGTTAATCAAATCTTGGATAAAGTCTACTATGCTGTGCTACAATAAGAATCCTTAGTTGCATAGCTAGTAGCTATGACTACCAAAGGTTTTAGTTATTGACTAACAGATGTAACATGGATCATAATAATGTTTGTCCAACTTTCCTGAGTGCTGAGAGGAGAAATATACTGTGATTTCACAAAGCTAACAAAATCTACATAAAAGCTACATAAATTGATTCTAATGTTAGCATATCAGGGTAACTGTTGGTTGTAAGGTACCCACATGTTCATTGATGAAGGAGGGAGGGATGAGTTGAAAAGTGTCACCATCCAAGCTTGAAAAATCCTCAGGCAGTATCAACAACCAATGGTTATAAAGTCATCCCCTCTGTTTGGTACAATGCAACTAGTGTTATAAACTATGTTCTCTACTGAATCTTGATTTTGGTGGGTTTTTCTTTTTCATACCTCCTTTTGTGTTGTCAATCCTTGGGATATTATCCTCCGCCCCCAGCTATAATTGATCTAGGTACCTGGGCTCCGAGTTTGTTTGACTTGGTATGGATGTTTATTTTTATTTAAAATTTCTGAAAAAA
>LUKR01000048.1:0-19776 GCA_019395275.1 Puccinia brachypodii | reverse complement strand
AAAAACAACAATTAACTTGCTGGTCAATTTTGATCTTATTCTTTTTTTCTTTTTTTTTTTGGCCGGAAGGTTTTCTTCGTTGATGGACTGTTCAAAGTACCTCTTGAGTCACCTTGTGTAAGTGATTTATTGTACATGCAAACACAGAATTAGAAGAATCCAAAAACAAAAAAGATGTGTACAACTATCTTAACCGACTTTAGACGGGGCGGTGAAAGTAAATCAAAGAGCATTGGCTACTCGTGTTTCTTTAAGGTGATTTTTTGCTGCGTTCGACAGAAACATAATACGTTTTTTTTTCTTGGCGTCACTTGGCATGTTTTTTTTTTTGTATTCAGACGACGCTAAATTGATTTTTAGTATTGGGGGTAGCATTCAATGTCCTCGTCTCGGATAGTCAAGAACGTAGACAGAAGGTACTTCAGCATGCAAATCGAGGGGTATTAAGAAGCTTGACTAGTATTTGTAAAGACCACTGCCAGCTAATTCGAGCTCTCTCCGTAGACGAAGCTCTTGCTCCTGGGATTGGAGATCAGAAACGACTTGGTTTCTGAGATGTTGGTTCTGGATTCGTTGTCGTTCGATATCGACCATCTGACGTTGGTTCTCCAAAGTTCGTAAAGATTCACGATAGATTTCTTGTTCCAATCGATTCCTTTCGATGATTTCTCTTTCGACCTGTTCCTGTTTAGCTTTCTGAACCCTATATAAGTTTTCCTTAATCCTTTCTCTCTCCAATAAAATCTCTTGCTCGATTCGATTTTGTTCTCTTTGAATCTCGATCTCTCTCATTCGAGCTTCTTCCCTAATCCTGACTAATTCGTTCGATAATCGAATCTGCTCTTGATTCAACATCTCCAATTTCGAGTTCATGGCTGCTGCGTTCGACAGTCTACGACGTGAAGAATTCGGATTGTACCAGATTCTTTCAAATCGTGAGGCTAATGGGGAAGATAAGGGCATTCGGTTCGAGCTCCATCTCCTCAATCGGTTCCCATAGGAATTCTTCCAACCGCCAATGAGTGAAGGGGTGTGACGGCCATTGTGAGAGTGGTGATGACCATAGCGTCGAGCCCACCAGGAGCTTCCGATCAATCCCAATCGAAGCCTCTCTTCCTGTAATTGAAGTAAAAACGGGATCACATATCAGTTTGTTGATTGAGCCAATGTGTTCGCGGGGTAATTGGGTCCTGAATATCTGGGGTTGAAAAGATTAACTCACTTCAGCCATCATTTCATACCGTCTCAACCTCTCAGATTCGGCCAATTCCTCAAAAGCCAACCGATCTCGCCATCGTCTCAATCGTTCGTTTTCATCTAAATCAGCTGCTAATCGGAGATTTTCCTATTATCAAAGTATCATCCAAGAACCATGTCGGTGATAGCCTCTCGACTGAATCCAGATGATGATGAAAGATTGAGTGGCTAATAAATCATTAATATATACCTCGTAGTCTAAGAGATCTCCATACGCGCCGTAGTAATCTGATGGTTGAAACAAGATGTGTGAGTTTTCCAGAGACTGTTCGATGATGGTAGCGACAAGGAAGAAGAAGAAAAAAAAAAGACGAGAAGAACAGACCATCTTCAACCCCATAATAATTTCTATAGAGATCGTGATCGTAAGCGTTTGGATTGTAATAATCATCGATGTAGCTGTTTGTAGGAGACAGTCCGTCGTTCCTCCATCCCCCAGCTACAGGAGGAGGAAAAGGAGAGCGTCTGAGCGTCTGACATCAATTTTGAAGAGCAGCACATGATCTGAAACCAACCGAGTGCCGGGGAAGAACTGCGACTATGATGACTATGATGGCTGTAAGCACTACCGGGCCGAAAGGGTGACCGAGATCGCTCTAAGAATTGAGGGCGGGAAGGGTGGATACGATTAGAGCTTGTTATCAAATGGGAGTACAACAAGGACTAGGCGGGAAAACGGAAAGAGAAAGAACCTCTGGCGTAGTCTTGGGTCATCATGGTGAAATTTTTTTCGGACTTGGTAGGAAAAGATCACAAGCCGTGTGCAGGATGGAAGTGGAGTGTTTGTGGATGACAAGCCTTGCCTGCAAACGAGCCTGATATCTAGGAGGTTTCGCTGGGGGATGTATGTAACGAGACTTCTCCGTCCTCCTGGATATGTTCTGATCGTTGGCCTGGTAATCAAACCACAGAAGATATTGCTTCCACGGCCGAGAGAGCGGACCAGCAATCCAAGAGAGATTCCGAAGGCTCCCTGGAAGATATTTAGATACGGAGGATATGCGATGGCAAATAAACTGCATGTATCGACAAGCTTGATACATACAATCTTGTGGCGGGGGCTGAACTTTGAAGGGCTTGTGGGGGAGCTGAGACTCGTCAACAACAGCCTGGCACAGCAAGAGAGCACGGACTCGGGACGGCGGCCATCGTCTAAGGACAGCCCGGAGTGAGTGGCAGTGCCAGGCTGTCAAGGGTAAGAGCTCGTCAGTCGGTTCCGGCCGGGGTCAACTTTAACTCTTGAGGGTATCACTCTATCGATCGAATATGATGATGGGAGAGTGATTGGATCACTCGATGGAGCATCCCTGACGATCCCCCTGCAAGCTCGAGCACTAAGATGACCCATAGTGGGCGCGGCACTCAACCAGCCAACAGCCCATGAGAACACCAGCGCACTGTCTCGGTAACGTCTTTCACTCTTAGCACGCTCTAGTCTCTCTTAAGTGAACGCTCCACATCTTTAAGACTTCAGCCCAGCTAACCCGCCATCTTCCCACTCAGAACTGTCCGTTCGCCTTCCTCTACATACATTCACATAATTTCCCGCCCTCCCTCTTAATAACCAGCGAAGCAGTCCAAAAAATTGACATTCATACATACCAAGAAGCCTCGCCCGGACAAGTCACATTTCGTTTCTACCGCCATCTCTCCACATTCACATTCACATTCACACATCACCTTTAAACTTGCCTTTCCTTATTTAAACTGCTGTTCTACAACTTGGATTTCTAGAACATTCTCACCCAGGACAAATAGTAGAACTTCCAGCCCTTTCGCTCCATTCATCTGATCTATCCTTAATCCCCCGTCTTCTTAAACAAAAAACAATTCTCCCCGGAACCCCTGCTCCTTGCACCACCCCACCTCTAAAACAAGATAGTCATCTCTCTTCAGCGAGAGAACATGTCAACAATCAACCAAGAACAAGGCGAGATGTCTAATTTGGTCATCGCAACCACTCCTCAACAACAGATGGACGAAGACTTGCAGATCGAAAGTACGAACAGCAGCAACCGATGGAGTAGTAGTGATGCATCAGGCTCGAGCTCAATCGCCACATTCTTTGAGATCGTCAGCCCGTCCACACATTTGGCCCCCAGTCCTCGTCCCAAGGCCGAACGGTTTGAATCGAAGATCGTGGTGGTGATTGAGGACAGCTATTCGACCGCGTTCGAATTCGAATGCCCCGATCACCTCGTCGACTACGAGAGCGATGAGCATGAGTCCACATCGTCCCGTCGATCGTCCCTTAATGCTCACGAATCCGACGATCTTAATGATGGAACGGACCGGTTGGACGGAAGGCTCTTACCCGATTTCTTTACCTACACGAGTGAAGAACGGGAAATGATCAGGCGGAATCTACCGATCCACCGACCTCAACTTGAAAAAACCTTGGAAAACATCGATATTCAGTCTACGATTTTACCCGATGGAACTGATTCGCTCATCCTCGAAAACAACTCAACACTCTGATCTCTGTCGATAGGCTGCTCTTCGGCTGGCCTGGAAGAACAAACTAACCAATATCTCTTTTAAAACCCCTTTTCACCCGAACACTCGCGATTTACATATCCTTGTTTTTTTCTACCACAGACTCTAGCATGATGTCTTTTTCCCTCTTCCTCACAGTTGTCCTCTTTTCCAACCCCGTCTTCTCTCTTCTTCTTCTTATTCATCTACATTGCCTCGTTCTTTCCCGTGCAGCGACACTATCTTCTCCATTCTTATTCTGGTTTCCCTGTTCTTCTCTCTCTCTAACTTCCTACGCTTTGGAAATCACGACCAAACTACCAAAAATGAAAAAAAAAAAACATTGGATTTACATAAACACTACATATACAGTCACAAGAAAACAAACCCTCAATATCTTACTAAATATGTGTGTGTATGCAGTTGGATATTTCTTGCAGCGGCTTGAGCATGTGTTATATGTCTACTCCTTGAATCAACCAAACAAACCAAAATTGGTAGAATAAAACTATAATATTAAACAACGATTAGATCATTAAGTGGTCATCTTACATTATTTTTCTGGTTTGTTTGTGTACAATTCCATAATGTCAGGCACCATGTTCGAGAGCATTTTGCGCAAAGGCTCTGCCAAGATTAAATCATGTGGGTCCTATGATCTGTAGTTACAGGCAATGCGTTTGAAGCTTCGTACACAACTCCTTCATCATCAGATAAACTGGACCTAGTAAAGTTTGACACTGGGAATGCCTTTCTTCATGATAGTCACGCTCTGCCACACTTCCCTCACGGCCTGGAATGAGTACCTCTCACCGACAAAAGACGGAGATTCATGAGGTCAAGATGAATGATCGTGTTGTCCCTTTGGGGTAAAATCCAATCCTGCTGATTACCCACCATAGGGGGCTCCAGGGTCCTGCGTGCGCAGCGTGCAATGCCGCAGCATCTCTGGTCAGCCAAGTGGAAACTCCAATTGATCCGGTGGGGACACTCTGGATCTGCAGCCGAAGAGGTTCATCAGGGTTTATCGCCACACTCTCTCGGTACCTTTCTCTTATCAGCAATTCCAAATAAAACAAGAAACCAACGATGTGTAAGTGCATCAATTCTCGTCTGATAGTAGAAACTGAGAACTGACCATCCAGCGCTTTTACCACAGGCGGAATTTTCGGTATTCATAACTTCTCAGGGCAACCTAACGACATCCGATACAAAGCATTAGCTCTTTCCAAGAAGTTGAGACATCGTGGTCCTGACTGGTCGGGATGCTTCATGACCGGGAACTCCATCTTGGTCCACGAGAGATTGGCCATCGTTGGCTTGGGTCAGACTTTTTTATATATATCATCACTTCTCTTGTCTGCCGAGCGACTTGAATTTCTTATCTGTTTGGGTATCTTCTCTTTCATCTTGACTTTCAGATACCGGTGAACAACCCTTACTATCCGAGGATCGTAAGACAGCTTTGTGTGTGAACGGTGAAATTTACAACCACAAAGCTTTGGCCAAGAAATTGAGCGTCCCATTGAAAGTCAAGCCCAAATCAGATTGTGAGATTATTCTCCATTTGGTTTGTCTTTTCTCCTCAATCAAGCAATTTTTTCTTTTAATCCTCATTTAACGTTGACAAGGGATTCAATTTGCTTTTAAAAGTACAGAGAACATGGGACAAACTTGTGTAACATGTTGGATGGGATGTTTTCGTTTATTTTACTCGACGATACCCAAACACCTCCCCGTCTGATTGTTGCCCGGGACCCGATCGGAATCACAACTCTGTACTATGGCACATCGAGCAGTCATCCAGAGACGTTATACGTTGCATCAGAACTGAAATCAATCCACGAAGATTGTGATACCGTCCACGCATTCCCACCTGGACACTTCTATGACTCCAGCCTTCCCGCGAACAGTCGTTTTACCCGTTACTACAAGCCGGATTGGCTTCACGCCGACGTGGACGCGGGCCTTCTCAGCCACACCAAACCTGCTGACCTCACTCTCATCCGGACGACCCTCGAGGCTGCAGTTCGAAAGCGCCTGATGAGCGAGGTGCCCTTTGGTGTCCTGCTTAGCGGGGGACTTGATAGCAGTCTGATTGCAGCGATCGCCACGCGTGAGATCCAACGGATCAACGAGGCCTACGCCGTCCAAATCGGCAAGGGCACCACACCTGCCCCCATGGGCAATCAAGCGCAATCCCCAGGGTTGAACTCGGACGGATCACTCGCGAGCAGCTTGCCAGGTGTCGAGGAGGAATTGACGGTCGATTCAGAGTCCAGCCTTGCGTCCTGGCCGCGATTACACTCGTTCTCCATCGGGTTGACGGACGCACCCGACCTGATTGCCGCTCGTAAGGCCGCCGAATTTCTACACACCAACCATCACGAGTTCACCTTCACTGTTCAAGAGGGTTTGGATGCTCTGCCCGATGTGATCTACCACTTAGAGACCTACGACGTCACCACTGTCCGAGCCTCTACACCGATGTATCTCCTCTCTCGAAAGATCAAGGCCACCGGTGTCAAGATGGTTTTGTCGGGCGAAGGATCGGACGAAATCTTCGGCGGATACCTTTACTTCAGCCAAGCACCTGATCAACTCAGCTTTTACCAAGAGACCATCAAGCGGGTCAAAAATCTACACACTTCGGATTGTTTACGTGCTAACAAATCTACCATGGCCTGGGGTTTGGAGGCACGTGTCCCGTTCCTGGACAAGGATTTCCTTTCACTTTGTTTGAAAATTAGACCAGAAGATAAACAGTTTGGTAAAGGCGCTCAGCAAGCTGTCGATACTGATGGCAAGGCAATCATGGAAAAGGTTGAGTTGTTTCCCCCTTCTGAAAGACTGTCCGATAAGCATCGATTGTGACATTTGCTAACTTTCATTGCGATCATTATCTTTTTTAGTACATTCTGCGCAAGGCATTTGATTGTTCCCCCGACGGGAAAGCTTATCTACCCGAATCGATTCTTTGGAGACAGAAGGAGCAATTTTCGGATGGAGTTGGATATTCGTGGATCGATGGGCTCAAAGAACACGCGGAGCAATTGATTACTGATGAACAGTTATTATCGGCCCATGAAAGGTGGACTCTCGATACCCCTACTACCAAAGAAGCCTATTTCATTCGACAAATCTTCGAAAGTGAGCTTCATCGCGTTTCTTCTTCTTCTTTTCGAAGCAACGTGTGTCCCGTATAACTTGAACATCTTACTGATCGCTATCAACATCTTCCTTGCCGTTGTTTGGTTGGTAATTAGAACATTTCCCTTCCGAATCCGCGGCCAAGACTTCGGTCCGTTGGATTCCTAGAACTGATTGGGGTTGTGACACCGATCCAAGCGGAAGAAGTGTGAAAATTCACACTTCTGCTTATTAAAACATTCTCTTGTTATAAATACATCGTATCTTACTTGATTATATTAAACACATTCGTAGATCTATTGCTTGCTTACTAAACCACTATGTCATGGATCATCTTCAATTCTCACACTTTTCCTATCCTTGCCATTTCTCATACCTCCAACACCTACAATGTCACGGATCATCTTCAATTCTCACACCTTTCCTATCCTTGCCATTTCTCATACCTCCAACACCTACAATCTCATCTCTCCAGTACATGGAGAGAACTTCACTGCCACCACCAGAAGACAAGATCAACTGTCTTTTCTTTCTGGCAGAATGCGAATAACCTAACAGAATTTTGAATTACACGTGAGGGGGACTAAAGACTTCGCTCCTTTGCGCAAGATGTAAACAATTATAAACGCTCAGCATAACCTGTAGAGATCAAGGCCAGCCATTCAATGACTTTTGGATGTGGTAACATGAGCAGAGAGTAACCTGCTCAGAGGTTCTAGAGGTTACCTTATCAAATGGGCTATCCGGAAGCAAGAAAGAAAACTATGGCAACAAAGATATATGTAAGTTCGAGTGAAGTGTGATGGCGAGTAAATTTCCGCAAGGCAAATCGCAAGGAGGGGTAATCGGTGTATGATCCGGCTTGAATGACAGGAGCCTTGGTATTTATGTTTTGATTGACTTTCCCTGCAGAAGCATTTCGAATATTGTGGCCTCAATTGATTAACACATTCGTCGGCTAAAGTCTTTATGAATGTATGACAAGTGGCCTAGTCATTCAGGCCACTTGAGCCTTCCAAGATACGTGCTGAGGAATGCATGAGTCTGGATCTTTGGATGACTGGGCTTCATTGAAAATATAAGATCCCTACAGAAGGCCCGAAACTAGAGGCTGTCCTCAAAATATCCTCCACGTTGCAAACCTTTCAGATGACCAACCTCATTTGCGGCCGGACTTAATATCAACTCCCGTCCCCTGCCTGTACCCAGGGGCGCGAAGCACAACCTTTTACCCTTGATTGAACTGTTAAATCAGGCTACGTGGCCAAAATAGGAATGATCGTTTGAAACTGGTTTGGCAACACAAAAAAAAAGTCAACGCCATTGCATAGATTGACCCAGATGACAGAGCGGGGACACTGATTCTACGAACAAGCTACCAGAGACATAGCAAGCAACCTGCCCTGTGTGAGAAGATCTTTCACGTGGGTTGTGTAAAGTGCAAAGGACACAAGGTTTGTTAAATCAACCTTGAGGGTGTTACGATAGAAACAATAATACCTCAGTATTTTTCTGTCTGATGATACTCCCTCAAGTTTTTCTGAATCCGAACAGGGTCCCTCACTTCTGGTGCGTTGTAGATGGAGTACTCCATGATTCCGTTCTAGCGGATCTCTCGCCAATACCGCATGGTTATCAACAACTGACACACAAGAATGAAGGTGCCAGGTTTAAGCGCTTGGAGTAAGCTCAGTGACTGTAGAACTGCCGGAGGTTCATAGACTCAATCTATCTAGTCCAAGACTTATTGGCCACCAACAGGGGGTGGTACATGTGCAGACCCGGGCTGACTCAATGTCTGTCAATCGGAGAACTGCTCCAGTCGTCTCTCAGTTCCGTTTTGATGTAGGGTTGCAAGATGATTTCATTGATTCTAAGAAAGAATTTCGGCAAAATGAGAAGGAACTAGATAATGTTGCGATCAGTCGAGTTTTGATTAGTCCAGTTCACTTTAATCAATCGACGTCGTACAAAGCTTGAAAGTATCAAAGGTGTCAGCTGCCGGGATTTGAAGTCTTCACTTGCAGAGAGGGGTAAAATGAGGATGGAGACTGTAGGCTTACTGTCAATAGCAGCGGCAGCCTTAAGTCTTGGGCTACTTGAGGTTAGGTGCACTTGGACATTCTCGGGTCAGGGAAGTGGAGCGTTTCGTTTGGCTTGAAAGTTGAAGCACACTTTAGAGACAATGACTTCCGCAGTGGTGTGAATAGGCCAATTGGAATGGAAGTGTCACTCACCTTCACCGTGCCGTGAGGGCAACACCCAGAGGTTGTGCCATACGGGCAGCCACCGGGCGGAACGTTGACTGGTAGGTTGATTGAATCGGAAAGATCAGTGTCACTGCCTCTGGTAAACTGGGGCCACGGAGTAAGGAGAGCAGAGAAAAAACTCTTACCCATAGCTCCATCCACGCTGCAGACCTCATCAGGTTTGTCTCCAGAGCAAGCTGCAGTAACAAGGTTGAGGCTAACGGCCAGTAACACCAACGCCGATAAGAAGATTTGCATGTTGGAGGCTAAGCTTGAGTGGATCGAATGTAATGTTTCAAGATGGGATGGGGAAGTCGCTGGTGAGGCGAGTGGTGAGGCCAGCGGCCTTGATATTTATGTATCGATTCGGATTCCCTGGAGAAGCATTCCGAATGTTGTGGCCACAATGGTTACTATGGAAGCCGGGGTCCGCCACCAATCTCGCCAGGGGTTTCTGACTTCGCATATGGTTTCTGATATCGTGTTTGACTCTCAGTAGCCACGTACACTACCAACTCGGCCAACGGCTGGATGCCTCTACACTTCCAGCTTCATTGCGGCCGACGTGAAGTTGTCCAGTAGGGAGGTCTAGTGGCTGATGTTGTTCAAAACCAGGCATACGAGCTTAGAGCTTTGATAGGTAGCGTGTCGCACATGTGTAGGGTGGATGAAAATAGCTACCCTCATGTATGAGATTCAACGCTTAAGGCCAAGAATTTGAGCCAAGTGGCGTCTTTGTGGCTTCTTCAGGCGTTTAGCATCATTGCCAAGGAAAAACCTGGGCGTGTACGCGGGGTACACTGCATCATGCCGGTGTGCATTATCGTCGAACCTAACAACAGGCCTCGCGAGTGAGAGCCCGGAGGGCAGCCCGCAAGGGTCTCTGTCTCACAGAGATCGGTCGGCGTAGGCGACTCCGAGGCCAATGCCAGGAGAGAAGGGAAATGGGGCTTGTCTTAAGTTCGATTAATCTTATCACAGTGCATAGCTTCCATCGGCCAGTGGTCATAAAAGGGTCAAGTTGAGCAATGTGAAAGGATGCTAGGGTCCGCGTGCACGTATTGTGGTAAATCGGCCACCGGCGATATGTATGCCTCTTCAGATTGCCGGCAGGCTGTGCTGTAGTCAATGGTGCATTTCCTTTATCAATGTTTTAGCCAATCTAGCCGATCATCGTCCATGAGTGTTGGGGACACAAGAGCACCAGTCTAAGAGAAACCCCCCAAAGTTGTTGAGAATAGGTTGCCCCCCTCTTGTCGTGTGACAGGAGAGTTCACACACAGTTCACATTACGCCGTGGAGCCAAACTCCTAACATGTTCTTTTGTGAACAGATTGGTTCTTTTTTACATGAACCGAAACACATTCCAACATCAAATTTCGTCAAGTGATCTTAGGTTTCTTCTTCGACGGAACCGGAGTTAACGAATATATGCCGTCGAATGACCCCCAAGTCCCAAACAGCAACAAGAAATTAGAGACTAATAACACAGTCGAAGAGATAGATGTCGAAGGGAAAACGTTCCAGCTGTATTCGATTGACATCATCAATGCGAACCTGTATGAAAAGCGCACATGTTAAGTTTGCCAAGGGATGGACAAAAACAAGAAAAACAACTCACCGGAGAAAGATAGGGTACGGGGTTTGCCACGCTAGAAACACCACTTGATGGGCATACCAACTGTAGAATTGATAATGCAATGTCCTAGCATAGATAATCCCGATCAAATTCGAAGTGAAACAGAGGTTGACGATATCTTAAAAAGTTGAGAGAGCAATAATATATGTCAGATTGCTTTGATAGGTCATTGACACGAGGCTAAGAACACGCGTCAATCACTGACAATCAGGAGTCAACTCATTGGGTCGTTTCGCTGCTGGTCGACTCCAGTGTCGTAATCCTCTGACGACCAGCGAGATCAGACCGTCTTCTCCGAATGCCCGACTCCATTTTGACCACGCAAGCCATATTAGGGTTGAGAGATGGAGGGCGGTGAGTATACTGGCAAAGCCGGGCGACAAGAAGTTGTCCCGTGACATCATGCGCCAATTGACTGTCCATTGATATTCAAAAACCCGCTTGAACTCGAATGCCTTGCTCAGATATTCGCGAGGAAATTCGATCAGGAAGGGGGTTGCTAACCATGCCTGGAGATGCATAGCAAAAATGAAGTCAAAGCTAGGGATCAGTTATGATGAACCGAGTGGAGGTATAAACCCCATCTCAATGAACATTTTAAGTTGTGTATAAGCATCACAAAACTGACCTGTACAAGCACGATGATTAACATTAGATTGATAGTTTTCAGCAAACCGACGGTTTGGAAGTAGATGAATCCGAAAGCCGGAAAGAATAAAAGAATGTTCATCTTGATCGACAAAGCCAAACTGTTGGCGAAATCAGTGACGTGAGAATTGTGAAGGCGAATAACCGGCGCCAGTTTGTTTTTATCCATTTACCTAAACCACAAGGCAGACCAATTCCATCTCCTAGTGACCAAACACCAAATACTGATGTATAAACCCATCATTGCAACGCCATCGTTAAACAATCTCAAGACGTAAATCGAATGCAAGCGTTTGGATAACACCAAGCTGAGAACAGCGTATGTTGGGAGCTGTCTAGGTCCAAAAATAAAGCATCAAAAAGGGATCAGTCAGAAGGTTTTCAATATATACACTCCTGATCACTGAATATCGGCTACCAATGAACTTACTGATTGGCAACGTTTATATATCGCTAATACAAACCCCATCGTAATCAGATAAATTACTCCAAACAGATATTGCGCCAGTTTCACATCCTGTCCTCGTTGAGTGAGAGAATATAGGACTGAATACACGTGGACAAAGCCAGCTGGATAACTAACAACAACATTGCAAGGTTTTTTTTTATTACAAAAGGGTCAGCAAGTGGCTTACTGACAGGATGACTGCAGTAAAAAACACTTTTTTTTGTATTGATGAGGACGTGATTAAAATACTCACACTAGTGGACCCGTATCACCTCTCAATTTGAGATAATTTCGTTCTCCAAGCGAATAGCCACGAATTTGTTGCATGTACGCCACCCAATCAATTTCAGTATCTAAAAATGAGACGATCAAGGAAAAAGAAAAAAGAAATCTGAATGTCAACACACGGAAACAATTTCCTATAACATAGATCATAAGAGAAAAAAGGAAAAAAGAAGAAGAAAAAAACTGTCACCACATACATCTCACATACTTAATTATCGCTACGTTCAGGACCGCCTCGCTCAGAAGAACCAGGCCAGCAATAAACACGTAGTATTCCTTCGTGACAAGGAATTTATGCAAGTATTTCCTGGTCGTCTTGAGGTGATCGGACATCTGGAGATAGTTGATGGTGGTGGTCGGATGTAGACGAGGCAGAGTTTTTTGAAACCGGGGGGGCCGGGGGTACAGATCCTAGACGGGGCCCGTCAGAGGTAGCGCCTGGACAGTCACAGGCCCGCCCGGCCCACCCCCGGCCCGCTGAAATTGGCAGCACCCCAATCCGGCCATCCTCGGTTTCCGCTTCATCCTGCTTCAGCTTACTGGTCGTGCTGCTCACAAGGAAAAAGCAAAACAGAAGACTGGGGGAGACTATCATGACTGCCGGTCAAACCACCACCAGCGAAGGTACAACCAAAGTGCTGCTGACCCCTGAATCAATGGTGTGCTCTCCTTCCAGGAACGGATCGATGTGCTCTTTGATTTTAACAACTCCAAGGTCGAGAGCTGATAAGTTGTTGGTTTGTTGCAGAGTAGCTTGAAGATGGCCAAGGTCTTTAGGACACATAACGCTGCTGGTTCTTCATTCACTTCAGCCTCCTTTGACGATCGAGGCGAACATCTCATCACCACCGCGGAGGACGAGAGCTTGCAATTATTTGGGGCTCGCAATGGAAAGTAAGCAGTTTCAGTTGGCTCAACTTGGTTCTGGATATTTGATCGCCTAACCCATTCATCCCGATTGCTTTCTATCCAGGCATCTCAAACAAGCATTTTCGAAAAAATACGGCTGTTCCCTCGCTCGGTTTACTCACAAATCTTCGGCCGTCATCCACGCATCAACAAAAGAAGATGGTTAGCGCCGGCTCTCACAATTGCACACATCAAACCGGTGTTGACTTGTCACTTTCACAACTTTTTTTCCTTGGAATTTGAACGTTCACTAGACACGATTAGATATCTTTCTTTACATGACAACACGTACATCCGATATTTCAAGGGGCACAAACGAAGGTTGGTTGGCTATCACAGTCATAAAATAACAGATAATAATCGCTTCTAACACTCCGCTTACAAACAAAGGGTCGTGTCCTTGGAAATGTCACCGCGTGATGATACGGTATTATCTGGCTCTACCGACGACACCGTGCGATTGTGGGATCTACGTTCGCCTTCATGCCAGGTTCGCGTCCTGAAATGCTCATCGCACTGTTGATACTTGCTTGTAGCTGAGCAATTGGAGATATATAGGGAGTTTTGAATATTGCCGGACAACCTTGCGTCGCGTTTGATCCATCTGGACTAGTATTTGCGATCGCACTCAACATGAAACAGACTATCTTGCTCTACGATCTTCGAGAATTCGATTCTGTTTGTATTTTTTTTTTTTGGCCCCCGAGTCCTCAACATAATGAACTATGTTTATACTCAATCTGTCATCTACCTACATGCAGGAACCTTTCATTGCCAGACATATCGAAGATCCAGTACTTGCACGAATCTCATATCCACCGCCGCCGCCTAATTTGTTTACTTCGCTCAAATTTTCTAACGACGGGTCAAAGCTTCTGGTTGGGACAGCAGGCGATGTTCATTACGTATTGGACGCATTCAATGGTGATATCCTGGCGCGACTAGAAGGTATTTTTTTTGGACTTGATACGATGTTTGACGAGAGGATTTGGCTAATACTATGTCTTCTGGGGGATGGAGGTCATCAAGGACTGGGGTCTGCGCCACCACTGGATGCGATGCTTCCTGGGCAATCTGGATCATCAGAAGAAACGACTTGGACGCCTGACAGCAGATACGTTCTCTCTGGAAGCGCGGATGGTAAGGTGTTTGTATGGGATGTTCAGCCACCTAAGGACGACCCGATCCACGCGATGCGGGCTCCCCAAAGCCCTGATGCCACTTGGCAGCCATTGAAAGTCTACGATGCTCACTCGGGTAATCCGTCGAGATGTGTCGCTTTCAACCCCCGGTTGGGTATGCTTGCCACCGCCGCCACTGAACTTTCATTTTGGTTGCCTGGGTCGCCAGATGGTACAAATCCTGATCAAGACGATGTACAAATGAATTCCTGATGCCATCTGGACCTTAGTCATTTCGTTGGGAATTAGTTCATGTTATTATTATTATTATCATAGTTGTCAATATCTGTGACCTCGAATACAACAGAAAAAAACTGGATATGGGTAACTTGAGTCAAATTTTTCAGCTGGGCAGTAAATCGGATAGCAAACAATCTTGGTAGCTCTAACGCATGTCAATTATGTACTGGTAGGGATCTTCATGTTAGGGATAGAGTGGAGTTTTTCAAACCCCAATTCAATGTCACTTTTGAGATGATGTGTGTTAAAATTGCTCGACCGCCATCTTAACGATGTGTTTTTTTTTTGTGGTACGACTCAAGAAGGAAGACATGCAGCTCCTTAACTTTTTTTTTCTTGGATTGTTATGATTGTCGGTGATTTGACTAGGAGAATTTTATTGCAGCTATCGTCTCAGAGGCTTCCTCGGTCATTGCCAAAATAAATGTGGAATCAGCAATGGTCCACGGATGGCGGTGCACAACAATCTCGTGCATGTTGTGTGCCGGTTAATGTTGTGTAGCCCATAAACACCCAATTCAATTGACGAGTTTCACAAAATCCTGTGTTTTGAAAAACACCAATATTTATCGGAAAAAACTCACTTCTTTGGGGTGGGCGTGTCAAAGATAGTGGCAAAAAAACAAATCTATGCCTGCAAAAGTTTTGAAATCCATTTAAAAAAACACATTTTTACATTCAAGCCGTTCTTCATCAACAACATTGCCCAAAGACCTAAGCATTCCAGCAACAACCATCACCAAACAAACCTGACTCATCACATCCAATACTTCACCTGTGCCCTGAAAAATAATACCCTTATGGTGATTGGAATACCCTTCATTTGGACCTGACATTATCTTGCTTCTTCTTCACATTCACCAAATAGCATGCCTCCTAGACAAACCAACACTCAGAAGAAATAGACTGGGAAGGTACCAAGTACAACTCCAAAGAAGACAACATCAAAAAAGAAGGCTGAAACAGTTGAAGAAGTTCCAACAACTCAATCCCACTTGAAGCAAGAAGACTACCAAATAATTATCGGCTGGCTCTGGGACAGGAAGAACTACAAATCTTGTTTTGGAACTGATAAGGCTCCTCCAGTAAAAAGACCTGTAAAAGGTAAAGATAACTGTTGTGAGTATCTCAGGAATTTATCACCTTCCAAGATTGTTCTAACTGCTCAACAAATGAAGTATTGTTTCAAGACATACAAAGGAAAGTTCAAGAAAGCCCTAACAAAATCATTATCTACTGGATTTGGATTGACACCAGCTGACAAGAAGGGGATCAAAAATATTGAAGAGAATCTGGACAACATGTGTCCTCTCTATTCTGAGATGCACAATTTACTTCACCAACCACTCAATGTCAATCCTTTGTGCAGGGCCAATGCCAAGGATTCTAAAGAAATATCTGACCCAAAGGCAAAAGAAGAGCCTCAAACTCAAAAAATATCAACCCGGAGAGCCACTCTGGTCCAAGTAGCATTACAAGTCCTTTCTTGGCTTTTGAGTAGTATGCACAAAAGAAAGAAGATGGTATGTAACTATGCTTGAACACTTTTGTTTTGGATGAAACCATTATCTGATCATCTGTTTATCACAGGGAAGGCACAACAGGCTGGAGATGTTCTTGGTTTTGAGAAGATGAAGTACAATCATTTGATTGAAAAGGGTAATAAAGGTATTGATTTGGAGGAAAAGAAATTTGTTCATACTATATATATAGATTGAGGGTAAGAGATGGGATCACAGAATCAAGCTTGAGGAGCTGAAATGGAACCAAGAGATCAATTCCAAGGAGACTAATTTCAAGTGGGAGGTCAATGAGAAATAAAAATATTTTCAATTTGAAATAAGATGGAGCAATAGACTTCACATGAAAACAAGGCAAAAAAGTTGGATTTGCTTTCAAAACTAGTAGATTTGGGCAAAAGTTTAAAAGAGATGGAAAAGTTTTTGAAACTCTTGAATTAGTCCCTGCTTCTCAGCACTCCATGATATGCCATAGATATTTAATTTCTCATATATATGCACCCAAACACTTATGGTATAATATTTCAAATGGTGAAGGAAACATCTGATACTTTGTCACATTCACAAAAGCACATGTGGATACACTCCATATTGTATTAACACGGCCAACATATTCCTGTACTGAAGTTGTTGATTTGACCTACAGAGACTGCCAAATCAGCATAGCAGTCAGTCCAGGTTTTTGGAAACAAGAAAACACAGGGTTGGTCAATACCAATAGAAAAAAATCCATGCTAATGTGTTTGTCTTTATTCAATTGCAAGTATGTGATATGTCAAAAAACTCCTCCTATTGGAAATTTGTGTTGCAAGGCTGGGGGTAATGGTATTGCCTGGTTCTTAGCAAGGGATTTTTCTGCTTTTGATAACGGAACTACATGTTCATATGGGAAATGAGTGATTGATGATGCAACAGTGGCATCATATCACATAGGCCCCGTTTGGCAGCACCGTGATTTGATATTTGTGCAACCCCCATGATATAAATTGGGCCCCCAAAACCTGATTGTCACACTAAATTTGAGATGTCCTATCAGCCCCCCGGGGGAAACCCCCTATGACAAATAACAAATCACGGTGCTGCCAAATGGGGCCATAGATTTTTGAATTGATATGCTGTTCTGAAATAAGTTGAGTAAGGCAGGGGATGCTTCCAAAGTTGTTTCAGTATCCTTATTGTAAATGTGAATGCCAGACACAAGAAAACGGAGTAAAAGATAATTAGCAAATTCAATGGCTATGTCTCTTCCTGGAGAAATCCTGTTGGAATGTATTGATGAATTCCTCAGGACACCGTTGTACAACTCAAACTTTTCCATTGGAAAAAGAGGGGGATGCCCAAAGCAGCAAAGGGACTCTGGCAGATGAAGAATGATATGGAAGTTTGGTTTGTTGGTCCACTGGGACAAGGAACACATGATTGAATATAGGAAATTAGAAATGTGTTTTTCAAGTTCAGCAATGAAGTTTACCATGTTTTTGATGTGAGTCTGGAACACGTAAGAGCAGAGAAGCAATAAAGAATTCCAGAGAGACCATTTGTTTTTGTCCATGTAAGGGAAAAGGAGGAAAGGCACACTCTGAAGAAATATTTTGAACTCCTTGCCAATTAATGATCCTGCATGTGTTGTCAAGTATTTTGGTTGAAGCTTGGGAAGATCCAAGGAGTTGATGTCAAATGACTCCAGGCGGTGTAGTGATACCAATTTCTCCATCAAAACAGTTAGCCATCTCAAGAAGTAGAAGAAAACATGGTTTTTACAACATAATTAGTCTCTACACCCCAGTTATCATAGGTCGTTCCCTCACAGATCTCTGGAATTCCTCCCACACTTAAAGATAGCACCATTCTACTGTTACAGAAGCTTTTACAAATTAATATCCCATTAGAAACACTCCCTCACTCTATCAGGATCTTGACATCAAAACTCTCACAACAAACCACCCTGGAGCTCCTCTCAGTCAGCAATATCTCAGAAGCAGCTCCCCTCAGTCATCAATCTCTCAGAGAAGCTCCTCCCACACCAACTTGGAAAACATAAATCAAATCCTAGTAGAACTTGTACAGCCTCAGAGCAGCTCCTCTCACACCAAACTGGATAAAATAAATCAAAATACAGTATATCATGTCCAACTTAGAAGCTGCCCCACAACTTGCCTCATTTCTTAGCTGCACCAGTCTCACAACCTACAATAGTTCTCACAATAAATTTGTCAGCCTCCTTTCTAGTCCTCACACTAAATCCCTCTGAGATGGTCCCACACACTTCAGAGTTCCCACCCACTCATCTGTAAATAGCAAAGGCTCACTTTGGATTATATATACCATCATATATTTTCATCATCCATCCCCCAGGAAGAATCCCCCATCATATTATCAGAGGAAAAACTTCCCAACATATTTGTTAGAAATTCTCCCCTCCATCATCTCTATCTGTTAGTGTTTATCATCATAGTTATTATTAACTTTCTTGTGTCCTGTTAGCCCATAAAAGCCAGGAGTTGTTAGCATTATAGTTTATTATTATCTTTCTTTAGACCTGTTAGCCCACAAAGCACAGAACTTTTATAATTCATATTTATCATTTGATCACCTTCAATATTCTCCCCTGTTAGCCCTTAGGGCACAGGATTATTATCTTTACCCTTTGATTTATTTCATCATCAGTATCAGAATCATCCCCCCATCACCATCACCTTACCCTCACTCCCCCTCCTCACTTCTGCTGTAGGAAAAGAATCCAGAATCAGTAATATTACTACCTTCACTAAGCTTAAGAGAAATAAGCCACACCTTATTTTTTTTCCTTAGTGTAACTCTCACATCTTGAAGCTTTAGGTAGGAGGAGAGCTTCATCAGCACCTTTAGTTCAACTCACCTTGCCTATTTCCCCTCCAAGCTCTAACCCACCCCAGAGTAGTTCCACAGCGGCCCTCCAGTTCTTCTTTTTTGGCATTGGACAAACTTTTTAAAAATGAATGTACAAATAATTCTTGACTCCAAGCAAGAACACATGAATTTTTTTGACAAGGGTATCAAGAAAACCATCAAATCCTTCATGCAGTTATTGGCCAAGGTTACCTAAATCAATGAGGGAGACTAAAGAGCAATGCTCCAGAGGAATGAGTTTACCTTTTAGTTTCAAAAATGGGTTATGTAATGGGGGCCTATCTTCCTTTCTGAGTTCTTTGGTCCAATCTGCCATCAGGGGATTGTTTTGACCCTCAATAAGTACTTCACTTATTAAATACTTGACACCCCATTCTCTAGTATTCTTCTAAAATTCTGTATATGTACCCTGAGTGGCCAAATCAAAGAGATTGTGGCTGTGTTTGATTGTATCCCACCATTTGCGCCAAGGGTTAGGGCATGGTTTTCCCATGCAATTGACTTGAAAAAACTTTCAAACATATCTTTTGAGCTTTTGAGAAACTTTTAATGGAGAAGATAGAGTGCACATCCAGCAGGGATTGAGGGAAGTGCCTGGAAATGGGGTGTTTGTGATGTCTATTGGGGAATCACCCAAGAAGAACAACACAGTACTCATCACTGTCATACAACAAGAACATCAAAGGACATTTCAGACTTGCTTTCATCAGCATACTTCTCCATCAGCTTACTTTTGAACCTAGTCTACTTAATTGCAAATGCTTTCATCATCAGGCATTCAAAAGAATACTCAGCAAAAGCATAAACCTTAAACTTTCAAAAGTATCCGTTTCCAAAAAGCAAATGCATAACCCTTTGAAGCTTTTACTTCAGCATTGCTTTTCCA
>LUKR01000047.1:6463-17766 GCA_019395275.1 Puccinia brachypodii | reverse complement strand
ATCAAAGTCCACAAAGAAAAAAAAAAAAAGAAAAAAAGAAAATCATTGAGACTGGTGGTATTTGATGGAATGTCTCGAGTGTTTTTTAAAGCAGGACTGACCATTAATGATCCCACCAGAGCCTTGTAAGAATCTCAGACCGACGTATGCACCAAGGTGTAACCAGGGAGATCTACTTTGAGAGAGGTCCTCAGTGGCCTCGCCAAGGGTCATGGGGACCATCAGATTGACCGCTCTACCTACGAAGAGGAGTAAGAAGCAGCATAGGGCCACTGCTTGTAAGGCTCTACTGCGTCGCGGCCAAAGATATGGGAACAAGATCTTGATTCGTTTCATCATCTTCAGAACTCCCGTCGGTTTCGGAGCTTCTCTCATTTGGGCCTTGGTACTTAGGACATGGGCGTTTGAACCATTTGAGGGTACAAATGTCCCATACCCTCCCGTTGATCGCTCCGGGGAGACTTCTGCAGGTGACGGGCGTAATGAACTTAGAGCTACGAACTCCTTTTGGTAAAGAATTCTGGTCTGTAGCAGGCATAAGCTGGTGACTAGTAAGAGTCGGACCAAAGCGTTAATGATATGAAGTAGGTCATAAGGCTTTGAATTGATGTGATTAGGTGACCCAGTCATCGAGGAGTTGGATAGAGGGGCTAAAGAGAAACCGAGGGAAATCAATGGTCAGAACGCCGGTAGGATTATTATTTTTTTTCTAATTGCTAAAACATCTCGGAGAAGGAATTCATCACGAAGGGAGAAAAAACAAAAGGGAGCTTACGACGAGTGAGAAGTTTCAGACAAGATATTCCGATGACCAGTTCTCCTAGTAAGACTTCAATACTGAAAACTCGGGTATAGATTTTGCCCCAGCCACCCAGTTGACCAGATGCGCGTTCTTCCAAGCTCATAGCCACGACACAGCCTATGAAAGCGAGTAGACAGCTGACCACATATCCATCGAGAGCTCGCCAGACAGCCAGTTCGGAGGGCTCCCAACAGTGAGCCCAAACGGCGCGAGCGCAGATCAAGATACCATCAAGTAAATAGCTGAGTATTATTAAACTGTGAACGGCATAGATCCAGTTTCGACGTGGTTTTCGGAGTGGGATCACCACCGGGACGATACCTGCTTCTTCCTCTTCTTCCGCAGCTCGAATGGGTCCTGAACTTAGGATCTCGTCTCGTTCACCTCTACTCCTCCCAGATACCGTTTCTTGTCGTTTGAAATTCGAATCAGGTAGGGATTCATACCCCACGTTTTGCAATTTAAGTACGAATTTCGTGAACGCTCGAGCACCGAAAGTGAGAACTAGAGTGCTAATCAATAATATCGGAGTGATATATCTAAATATTAGGATCACTTTTTCCAGTTGGTCGTCTCTTTCTTCGTGGGTTCTTGCACTTGTATCTTGTTCGTTTTGGCGGTAAGAAATCGACGCTGCTCCTCGAGGTGCTAAGACGACCGTCATTGGAATCCTTTGTTAGGCCTCCTCTCAATCTCAGTATATTTTGTAATTTTTGTTTAGTATATGTGTGGTATTAAGGTTGAATATCCTGTCCGACAAATCCCCACTGGCAAATGAACAGAGAATCATAGCCTCGATCAGTATCAACCAACTGTTTTTTTTTTTTTTTTTTTAAAAAAAAGATGAAACACTCACACCGCCTGGAAGGTATTTTTCTTGTAGGTAAGAAATCTAGGTAGATGCGTTTTGAATACTAAGAGTGAGTTATAACGCAAGCCCCAGCATCCAGCGGTTTTGTTGATGTAGAGTCTTGCTCGATTCTCCGCGTTTTGTAAACTTTTCTTCGATCTATCGAGTCCGATCCACAGAAAGTTCCTCGAATATGTGGTTCTTGGCGAATTCCTCTCTGGAGGCAGCGCTTCCCTCTCTCAGGTTCTCCAGCTTTCGAGTGGTTTGCCGACGAAATCTATTTTTATTTTCGTGCACAGCCCTCCATCAATAGAATTTCCCTGGTCTCGCTCGAGAGATGTCCTCGGCCAACCCACAGCCACAACATCACCATGCTTTCTCATTCATCAGCTTTCCGATCCTCAAGCTCTGGATAGGCCATCTTTCGCTGTCTACAGCTTGTCCTTTCAAAACTGTATAGATCAAGCACGCCTACCTGTTTATCTTGCGCTTCGAATACTGCTGTGGAGGAAAAGAAAAACAACATATTTAAGCCCACCTTATGTTACTTGTACTCAGGTAGCCGAGCTACGATCACTTGAGGATGCTTGCTTGAAAGCATACCTCGAAAGTTTGAATGTTGGAAGAGTATCAGGTAATATAACTTTTTACCACAAAGTCGAAACATCAAAGACCATTGCTTAGAAATGTGGCCTGCCTTTTCACTTTTCAGCTTATCAAGGTCAAGCGAGCGCAAACATCGCGGTCCCAGGCGAGACGCCGACTGCGCCACAAGAAAAACGAGAGTGCAAAGACACCCAAAGCGAGAAGTCTGCGGTGTAATTCGTGAACTACCATGAAATGATCCAGAGTCTTTCAACAGGGCAAAAGTTCTTTGACGCGCGGGAAAAGCAACCAGACGGCTGACATGTAGTGCCGAGTGTGTTTGGAAGACAGAAACTGATAAGATTACGAGGACCAAATAATAAACAACGAAATTATAAACAAAATAGCAGAGCTATGGAAAAGATTAGAGTCATTAAACCAGAAAGATACCCTATTATGACAAGAGAAAACTGGAGAGGAAACCAGAAAAACATAAACATGCACGAGATGAATCAAGCAAAAAAAAAAGACGATCAAGAGAGTGGTTCAGAGTATCCAGAGAGAAGATTGATCTAACTTGATGAAGGATATTGAGAGGCATCGAGGACGATGATCGATGAGGAACTGTGAGAGGGAAGAGTTGGTCAGTAAGACGATGTCAATTGGGTAAGCGCCAACAAATAATTACTCACTAATTAGTGTTTCGCTTCACCGTCATGGGTTGAGGGCGTTGAGGATTTGAGGAGGGTCCGGCCGGTCATTCCACCGGCTCCCTGTCCACCCATCTGGCCCATTCCTTGCCCCAATCCCTGGCCAAATCCTTGCCCCAATCCCTGGCCAAATCCTTGCCCCAATCCCTGGCCAAATCCTTGCCCCAATCCCTGGCCAAATCCCTGCCCCATACCGCCCATTCCGTTCATGCCATTGAGGCCGCCCATTCGATTCATCCCGCCCACTCCGCCAAGACCTTGACCGAGACCGGAAAATTGACCCATGGCTCCAGGGGATGTGCCGAGACCTTGACCGAATCCGGGAGTTTGACCATAACCGGTACCAAGACCTCCGCCGTTCTGCATGCCAGGTACACCACCGATTCCTTGTCCCGCCCCGCCTACTCCTCCAGTCGTTCCGGGCCCCGCTGCAGCGAGTCCGCCGGCGTTAGGGAGGTATGTTCCGGGAGGACAGCCTCCGTTTGCTCCATCGTTTCCGTTGCCGGTAGAGAGTCCGGATCCTGAGCCATATGCTCCACCGTAGCCTCCGCCGTTGCCGTAGCCTCCACCGTTGCCGTAACCTCCGCCGTAGCCTCCACCGTTGCCGTAGCCTCCGCCGTAGCCTCCGCCATTGCCGTAGCCTCTACCATAGCCTCCAGGGAGTCCGTATCCTGAGCCATATCCTCCTCCGTATCCTCTGCCCATACCGCCTGCACCGTATCCTGAACCGTACCCGCTTCCGCCGTTTAGACCGGATCCAGAAATCGGGATACAACCGTTTGTAGCTCCGGGCTGTGCTTGTCCGTCGTCAGATTTTTTTGGAGGCGGAGGTGGGGGTGGTGGAGGTGGGGGTGGCTGAGGCGGCCCGCCTGAGGGATTTGGTGACGGTGATGGTGGGGGATGATGTGGTCCGTCCGGGGGAGGTGGTGGTCCACCCGAGGATGATCCGCTTGAGTGAGGTGGAGGTGGAGGTGGAGGTGGAGGTGGAGGTGGAGGAGCATCCTTTACAGAAGAAGTTCCTTTGCTCTGCTCGTTTGTACCAGAAGAAGCTGCAAGCACAGCTTGGCAGAGAATTATATGGAGCAGAAATCGAGTCGATGAAACCATGGCGTCGAAGTGTTGAAGTTTTGTGTTTGTGAAATGATTTATTTACTAGAAAATTCTAAGTATTTTGGATGGAATGATTAGACTAGACCTACAATTATAACACAGGTGATTTTTTTCTGAAGGGGGGTGGATGAGGATGTGAGTATGTGAGATGATGAGGAGACTATTCGAGTGGCCCAAAGAGTGCTCCTTATATATGCCATCGATAAGCAAGCCAAGCAAAGTGTTATTGGTGAGTTCATCTACCTTGACCAGCTTGATGTGCTCATGGACTCCACCTTGGCAGGTCACATACCCTTCGAAGAGAGCGCCGCATGTGTGAGAAGCAAGAAAAGCGGTTTTGCAATTAAATGAGTGGCTGTTATCTCAACTTTGGAGAATTTCAGTCTCGCTATGTGAAAAAGATAGGTTACCACCGATTGACCGGGCTGCCCAAGATCCACGAGTTCTTGCAAAGAGCAGGTGAATATTTACACATTTACAAGTTTGGCTCCCAGGGAAGAGTCGCCCTTCACGCACACATGCACCCGATCGATGATGGTAGAACACAGGGAAGCGGGCCAAATGCTTGGCCGGCATTGTTCTTGGGAAGTTTTGTTGGCTCGATGACCCGATAGTCTTTTTACACACACTCAAAGATCGTAAAACCCATCGGGACGAGTGCTCCAAAGCCCTTCATGACCCGGAAGTGCCGTGCTCGCTCGGCATGGAGCTGGGCTCCCAAAGTGCCCTCGGCAGGTAGCGAGGTATTTACATACACCAATCTGCGTGCATGTGCGGCGGGGTATGAGGCCGATGGTGATTCAAGTGATTCACTCCTCCGCAGGGATAAGGTCCAGAAGGCACCGCCATGACCCTGCAAGACACCCGCAATCGAATTCAACTGGGCTCTCACATAGCCAGGCGACTCTCTTCGGGTGTTCGATCAGCTTCTTGACAAAGGGGCTCTTCCCTAACCTGATCACACATTACTGTATCACACTTGGGGATTGCCTGAGATTGCACGATGAAGTTGTTGATTTTATTCGCACGATATTTTTGTGTGTTTGGAGTCAGCTTGATCAACATCTAGTGTGGGCATGCTTTACATACAACTTCGGCAGCAAGAAACTCAGAAGCCAGGTCATTCGCACACAACCACCACGAGAAAACCCTTGCGAGAGTCTACAGGTCACGAGCAATAACGAGCAACCAGTAGAAAGTTCGTCCAGTCAAGATGCAGGCACACTTGCCTCCGATGGATGATGATAATCAGCTCAGGGCGATCCGTTTTAATACCTGAATATTACCCTACGGATTGCGTCAAAAATGTAGCCTGATTGCACAGTTTGACTGGAGAAGGAGCTAATGTAAATAGGAGTGGTAACTCATATTAGCTCTGTGGAGGATTGGGTCAAATTGTGATGGTCCAATTATGTAGACTCATATGTTTGTCAAATGTTCAGTGTGAAGAATCTTTCTCTATGAATCCAAAGGCTGGACATATATCTACTTCCCTCATGACCAATCATCAATTTCTGAAGTGCTGTAACAAGACGTCTGAAACAAGTATGTCCTCTGAAAACATGAGCAGAGCTGGAGAATCATACGTTTTGCTGGACTCTGCTGCAGTCAAAAAGCAGCAGATAGCGGACTGGCTAGCGAGAGAAAAGCTACCCAATCTATCGCCTATACTTTTGACCGGATTTGGAAGGGACACGAATCCTTTTTTCATTTGAATCAATTAACGAGAGTATGTTTATACTAGGTCCACTACGAGTAATGTTTTTAGTTTGGTTTGGGAAAAGGGAATTAAATACGTTAAGATTGATTGAAATTTAAACTCGAGCGCAATAAGAATCAAAACATCTTTGACACTGTTTTGTTCTTTTTTGAGAGTTTCTTTGGATTTGGTGGTCAATCAACGCACATGCTAAACAAGCAGGCCATTCTGGATCCCCATCATTATTATCATCTCCCGTCTTTTGGGTTGCTATTGCTAGACCGTTTTGGAAGAACTCTTCCATTCTTTCTCTCTGTAATGGTGGGGAAAAAAAATCAGATGGAAAACCGCATTCCATGTAAGTCAAGAGGAAAGAGTGATGTGTCATTTCAGTCCTCCCAAAAAAGAAGAGAAAAATACTTTCTAGACTTACAGAGTAAGTCGTTTCTTTAGTTTCAACATTCGTTTTTCCAACCATATAATAATTCGGTAGATAAATTATCAACGGTGTCTTTGGGTTCGAATCACAACCGAAAAACGTCGGTCTTTTATTATGTCCAGCTTTGTTGAAACTTCCGTCGTAAGGATTCGGAATTCTTTGAGCGAGATAAGGCGTGTTTTTTTTTTTGGGTAAGTTTATGAGATTTGTTCAGAGTATGATAGAAATTAATTTTAGACTCATTTACTTTGGCATTGGATATCCGGAGAAATCAGGCTGTAATGTCTTTGAATAAATCGTGAATAAAGCGGTTCCATTAGGGTCTGCGTTGGGGTGAACGATTAAAAAGAGTTAATTAGCTTGATGAACGCGACCCCCAATTCGAAAGATTAAAAAAAAAAAAAACTAACATCCGAATTGAGTTGGGTCGGATGGCGAGATACCATCGGCACTCTGGGTTAAAACGAGAGACATCAATCAGTGACAAATTGGTGAGGGTTCGAAGTTATTGTATCAACTGACTGAGTCCACAGCGATGATCACATCGACCTTACGGGATGGTTGAAGGAATGAGAACAGTGGGATGTTTTCCAACGTTAATGCGCAATCGGCCATCAACAATACATCTCGTTGATCATCTTGAAATTTTCCTTCCTTTCCTAAACCTTGGAAAGTATTCGGAAGCTGGATAAAAAATCGTGCGCCGAAGAATATAATGAAATCAGTTGAAAAGAAAATGCTTGCAGAGGATAATGCAGTTGTTATTTATCCCCGGCAAAAAAAAAAAAAATCACCTTTCCTTCCCAGTCATCGTCATCCACAAATTTCTCCAATAATCTGATGAATGAAGGAAGATCACTTGTATCAGGGGAATCGGCAGCAGAATAGATATTACTAGACATGCCCATCACGAATCTGTTTGTATTTCCAAGATGAGTGAGCAATCAACTGCAAACCCTTTATGAGTGGAAGAGGGAAGTGTAGGCTAACCCAGCATTTTCAAATCCTTTAACACAGCTTGAAGTTGATGGATTTTTGTAGGCCCGGGGTGGAGAACCTAGGTAGTCGATTGGTATAGACACGTTGAGATAAGGATGCCAGACCCCAAATTCTTCAGGGGTAAATTCGTCTAGATGTAGAACAAGACCGTTTTATCATCAACACACGCGGATACCAATGCCAAAGCTGACTCGAATGATTGACTGACACGTAGGTGTCGCTGGGGTGAATGCTGTTTTCTGCTCTGGCCGGCTCGTAGCTATTGCCATAACAAAAGGCGCGCTCCTATCCTTGTATGACGAAGTTTGCCTGATCGAAGACCAGAGCACCGCTTTGCCTGTCTTGGGATCCTCGTTGCCAGGGTCGTTTCTATATATGTGAACATCAACCGTAGCATCCCCAATAATCTGATGGTGAGGAACTCGATAGACACCTGCGTTTTTTATTCCGTTTTGAAGTTTTGGGAGGTACTCACATGAAATGGCGGTTGAGAAGTATAGCCCATGCACTGAAAAGTGAAAGGAGCGCGTTAACACAAAGGTTAAAAGATGCAGGTATGGAGGGAAGGTGCTCACTCTACAATACTAACACCAAAACCTGCCCGTTTCTTTTGTTTGACAATCTTGTAAACTTTGAGGTAATGTTTGGCGACATTCCAGTCCCACAAATCATTCTCCTCATCTAGCCTCCAGTCGAGTGTTGAAATACGAGGAAAATTAGAGGTGGCCTGTTGCAAGAAGGCGATCATTGAGCTAAATCAGTCGTTAAGAAAAAGACACAAATTTGTACCACTCCTCTCACCCAAGAACCAAGTAACCAACTAGATCTATATCGGTGAAATATATATATATATATATATATATATATAATTGGGGGATGGTTAGTTCGAGTAGACTGCAAAGACTAAGAGTAGCATCTTACCCTGATACACCAGCAGCGTAATTTGCAAGTTGAAGAATACCGCCCACTTTAGCCTCTTTTGCCTTCTCGTTCCTTGAATCAAATGCGTCAAGGATGGAGGCAGTGACGCTAAGAGCACGCGCACCACCTCCACTCAAAGAGAATGCCAAGTTGGGTAAAGTTTCTGCCGCCTTTCCACCATTTTTTTTCGCTTTGCAAAGGAACGCATCGATATCGAAGTCTTCTAGCTTGACTCGACTCAGGTATTCTTCCCATAGAGGTATCGACTGTCCTGCTCTTGCTTTAATATATTCCGACTCTGCCTTAGCAAGCTTTAGCAGGAGATTTTCGATAAATTTTCACACAAGTCACCACATGAGTTGAGTAGTTTTACTTAGGCCTTGGAATTTTATCGTTAGATATTCGTACCTCTACTTCGTTGGGTTTCCTGGTGAAAAATTCCGTTGGACATTTATCTCCAACTGGTGCGTATGTACCCGAAGGTGAGTTTGAGATGGCCGCGTCTCTTCGCGTAAGGTTCTGACGATTTAAATTATAACATGTCGATGGAATGACCGCGAGGGAGAACAAGAACCACAAGTAAACAAGAAGCTCCTGTGCTGAATTCATTTTTTTCTCTTCTCCTTCTTTTTCCCTTTGTTTGTTTGACGTCAGGGCTCAGGAGCAGTTGGTACGTTGGAAGTTTAGACAGAGTACATCAGGGCTTGGGGTAAAAACGTCCGAATAGAAAAAAAAACCTGGGGTGGGACGGGGGGGGGGTCTTGAACTGCTCCAAGGAAAGGCTAGGAGTGGGATGATCACCGAGGCCGAGACAATGACATTGCTAGGGAATGGAGCATTCATACTGTTCTAGCTTTTCCCCCCTCAATCGTTTCAACTAGATAAATTCTTCTGAGGATCGTGTCAGTAATCGCAGGCGGCCGTGGACAACCGATTGTATGCCGCCATCCCTGGAGTGGGACATGAGCTTTGTACAGACCCCCCGTCTGGATAAATTTGAAACATTCCTTAATAGACCGGGGTCTTACAATATGTTGGCCTCTGAAGGGCCATTTATATGTATATAGTAAGGCATTTTCTTCTAACCTCGACCCGGAAGAATGGAAGTTGAGAAAACAACTGGTGTTCAGTTTCAGGTTTATATTTGAGCAACTTCGTCCACTTGAGAATGCACCCGTGTGAGCAAAATTCACACTATTGGACAGTCCACCAATAATATCAGTTGTTGGTGCTGTAGCTCCGGGCATTTGGATTGCAGAATTCACCTACTCTTGTATACCAAAATTGCCTTGATGTTCAAGTGATTGATGTCATGGGCTTGGGACCATGATTTCAAGGCTGGATTCGCATTTTTCTATTCAGAAAGTGTGTGCCTGCCAGTTGCCATAGTCACGACGAACTTGAAACCAGACATCCTGCGATACGTAACGAATTCCGCCGGACCAGGAGGGTCTTGTAATGAGATGATGGGTTCGGTTGAGGCTCAAATGTCCGGCGGAGCCCCACACCGAGAGTCCGGCCGCCAGCCTACCGGCTCTTTTTTGCCGCTTTTCTTTGAATTTGTCAAGACTTTCAGAAGTTCGAGTCGTACTCCACGGTCAAACCCAGTCCTTGATACCATCTATTCTACGCTATCCGTATAACAAAAAAATAAATATATAGACGGAGGTGGCTAACATCAAGCTGACACCATCTCTGAGTCTGGTTTGAGGGTGACTCTGCGCCGCGCAATAGCAAGCGTCGTTAGGCTAGCGGTAAACTGGGGCCTTGCCATGGCCTCGTCAGGGGTTCGACTCCCCTACAACGCACAGCCATCTGCTACCAGGAGCAGCTCGTCTTTTTGCCGCCGGGCGGCCGAAGTTAGGCCGGTGGGTTGAACCTGACGAACGTTGCACCCCCGATGACGTCACGGCCAGTTGGATTCCGAAAACACCCTGGGCGATGCTCGAGACGGTCAAGAGGGAAACCACCCAAAAGAGAGAGATGCTGCTGCTGCCAGAAAACCTGGTCAACCAACCCACTGCTCAGCGAGCAAGGACTGCCAGCTTCACGCTCGAAGAAGTCGACAAGCTGCTCCAGTTCATCCAACAACAGCCAGACGATGATCCCTGCAAACTAATCTTTTGGTCATCCAGAGACTCACCGTTCGTAATGAGATTTTGATTAACCCTCGATTAATCAAGGCTTGTTCTGACCTGATTAGTACCATCTGTGTCTGATAGCTCGGGTAAGATGTGGTGTCCGGATTGCGAAGAAATGGAAATCAATCTGGATAATGTACTCAAATATCGAGACCTCGATTCTCTCGATCCTCCTCAAGAAACCACAACTGTAGAAACAAACTCGAGCCCAAAAATGGATAAGAAGAAACAACAAGCTCCGTTCTTGGTGTTTGTTTACGTTGGTGATCGAGATCAGTTGAGTGCTTTCCATCAGCCTTCTTCATTTCTTTCTTTCGAATCGTAAAAACTGTTATTTCAACCTGACCAACTCAGAATCTTCCGCTTTCAGATGGAAGTCGTCCGATAATCCATTCAGATTGTCTCCCTGGAACTTAACCAAGATCCCAACTGTACTAAAACCATCCACTGATAACTTAAACAAGGTAGATAGATATATATCCCTTTTCTTTCTCTCGTCTTCTCCTTGGTAGAAACTTACAGATCTTGTTTATATGATCAGCTTAGTCAACAAGACAAATTAGTTGAGAAAGAGGCTCTTGATTTCAAGAAACTCTTGGACTTTCTAGCTTGACATCACCACCGCCCCCCCCCAATGTATCGCCTATCCGTTGTACGTCTTTGGAATTATTATAAGCAGATGATGATGAACCAAGGAAGACCGGGAGAAGATCCAAAAAATAATTATGAATACTATCATATGGCCCAATGACTTGAACACATCCGATGTCCTCAAAGATATACTCATTTTATCTCGTTTCTTTGACCTTTCATTTGTTCTCTCTCTCTCTGTAATAATGGGAATGGTACGATTGGATCCACCATCATAACCCAACCAATCTATCGAAAAACACAGAAGGATGTTGGCGATTGGGGATATAAACTAACACTCCCAGAAAGGGAAAGAACGCTGTAGATTATTCTTAATTCTGTTCTGTCTCGATACGATCGATCGCAAGGGGAAGTGATAGAAAGAGACAGATGAAGTAGTTTGGTGGAAATGTATTC